>MJUU01007405.1:0-45512 GCA_002080025.1 Modiolus philippinarum | reverse complement strand
CCCCCCCCCCCCCTTCAAGTTAAATGGTTGGTCCCTTATACATGTAGCTGGGAAATTATAAGAGCTACACCAAATCCATTACATATCGCTGAAAGCTTACAATGAGAGGAATCAAAAGAAAAAAATCCCATCAAAACCTTTTGTAAAATAAAGATTTCACATAATTTTAGAAATTGCAATTTTGGCCCCTTTGACCCGTTATAGCTCAGAAACAGTAAGAGCTATGCCAAATCTGTTGACATACTACTGAAAGCCTACAACGAGCGGAATCTAAAGAAAACAAGATGTGTTTTGTGAAACACTTATGCCCCCGAGTAGAAGTAAATAAGAAAGATTTAGCAACTTTGAACAATGAATGTCCTTCTGACAAAATGATTTGTAGAAATAAATTCTTGTAATCAACTGAAAAGTTTAATCACATCAAATGATGATTGCAATTCGATGCAAACACAGAAGTTACCCAAATGAACCCCTCCGATCATTATCCAAGCATTATTAAGAAACAATTTTCACCCCCCCCCCCTTTTTGGAACATTTATAGTCAACTCATTGTGTTCTGTCTATCAGTGTTATCAGTACTTTGATTACACCACGGATCATCAATACTGGTTCCCCAAAAGTGGAGGAATACAAAGAAGAGAAGAAATGAAATAATAGATATTTTTAGTAACATCCCTCATCATTGATATATATAATACATATATAAATACCTGTAAAATGCAAGTGAATAAATGAAGAAAATATGCTAAATGATTTAAAAACTCTATTTTTACCAAAAAAAATTCTAGAGATATCAAGAAACATTTCATCACAAATGAGTTTAATTTCTATATATATAAATAAACAAAATATAATTTCATTTTTCTGGTGAAATTTTACCGGACAGTCACATGCCAAGGTCAAGGTCACGAGGTCAAATATTCCAGTACCAACTGAAAGGTCTCTCCACAAGGAATACACATGCAAACTATGAAAGCCCTATCACTTACCATTCAAAAGATATGCCCAATGTTGAAGTTTTTATGCAGTTGTTCACAGGCCAAGGTCAAGGTAACAAGGTCAACTATTCTGGTACCATTTCAAAGGTCTTGCCAAAAAGAATGCACATGCAAAATATGAAAGCCATATCACTTACCATTCAAAAGATATACCCAATGTTAAAATTTATTATTTTTTTTCAAAAAGTTCATCACATGTCAAGGTCAATGCCACAAGGTCCAAAATTTTGGTATCGTTTGAAAGGTCTTGCCACAAGGAATACACATGCAAACTAAATATGAGAGCCCTATCACTTACCATTTAAAAGAAATACCCAATGTTTAAGTTTTTTGTGGACAAACAGACAAACAAACAGACAGACAGACCAAAAACTATATGCCCCCGAATCTTCGATTCACGGGGGCATAAAAATCCCACTGAAATCGGATTGGAAATTTCCTCTGGAGCACAATGAAAGAAACCCCATCAAAATCTGATAAATAACAAATATTCTAGATACAAATATATGAAAACACTCGATTTGGCCCTTTTTGGCCCTTTTTTTCAAAACAGGAGGGCCACAATATCCAAAACCTCTCAAAATCGTCCTTTTGTGCCAAGGAACATTGTCTTAAAATTTCAAAAGGATTGATCCACGGGCACTTAAGTTATTGACCAAAATCAAAAGTGTCTACAGACGACGACAAGGATAAGGCCAACGACGAGACGACAACCACACCATACAATTATACGACCTCAATTTTTTTGCAGTAGTATTAAAATGGGCAGGGGTTTCCCATATAGACTAGTTAATACACATTGCTGAAAGCTTTAAAAAATATAAAGCAGAGTACTTTTTTCTAAAATGTCAGATTTCTTGTTTGGTTTCCATGGTTACCTATAACTCCACTATCCTTTACAACCCATTTCAGACTACCATTCCAAACAAAATTTGGGCGTGGGTTACCCTTATAATTTAAGTAGTATATATTGCTGAAATCAAACATTCGAAGTCCATCTTACAAAAAAAATTGGGTCAGGGGTTCCCCTTCTAATGTAGTTAATATCATAAAAGAAAAATATCTAGCAGAATACTTTTTCTAAAATATAGGTATTCTGGTTTGGTTTCTGTGACAACTGAAAGCTCCACTATCCATTACAGCCCATTTCAGACCACCCTTAAAAATAATTGGGGCAGTGGTTTCCCTTATAATTTAAGTAATACATATTGCTTAAATCAAAACATGTTTGAAAAGAAAACGGCTTTCACTAAAATGTATGTATTGTTGCTAAGTAGAATCCTCAAAAATTATTTGTCTTTTAGAGTTTTAGGAAGTTTACCAAATTTGACTTTTTTTAATTCTAAGAATTTTTTAACTCTATCCTTCTGTGAAGCTTTCACAATGATGCAAAAGAAATAGTGAATTAGTTCATTACCTTCCTTGGTTTTATTATCTCCCTTTTTAGAATTAAGTCTTCTCATTACATCTTATTTTTTGTAGTTAAAGACACCCCAAAAAAGTGTTTTGATTTCATGTCTAAGCTAACTTGATGTATCGTACATGTTTTAGTAATAAAAGGAACATTTCAATTTGAACAATAAAACTCCTTGCTATTTTTTGTCATTAAATAATACCAAACATGAGATTTTATGTTTAATAGCCTGCCTCTAATTTCAAACATGTTAAATGTTTATTGTTCAAATAGTTTCAGCCTGATATTGCTCAAATAAATCGCTGTGATCTAGTACATATGGTGACTACCAATCCTGGAAAATTTGATGGAAATCTGAGTGCTGGTTTCTGAGAAATTGCATCCACAAGATCTTCCATTGTATAACATTGTTAAATTTTTAGAGTCCGACAACTCCTACAATTTTTTATGAATCAGAATGATGATGTGATATGATCTAGTACATATGGTGACTAACAATCATGTAATAGAATGAATGCTGACCAGCAGTTTCTTAGGAGTTGTGTCCACAAGATCAATTTGAAAATATTTTGCCATTTTATAACAATTTGAAAATATTCAAAGTCCCATATGATAACTCTAACAAAATTTGACGAAACAAAATGAAGATGTGTTATGATCTAGTACGTATGGTGACTAACAATCCTGTAAAATTTGAATAAATTCTGACCAGGGTTTTCTGAGAGGATTTGCATCAACAAAAGTTTGACACAAGGACAGACAGACGGACAGACAGACACAGGACATAGACCATTACAATGTCCCGTCATTGAGGTGCGGGGGACAATTACTGCCTTATTTACTCACATACACATACATACAGCACACATAGATGTAATTGTAATTGTCATAATTGTCAACTTTTATCACAGTTTTATTTATCATTTATTTTCTGCACTCTCAATGCTCTCTGCCTATTCAAACAATCTGGCAATGGTAGCATGATTAGTGTGACAGCAGTCTGTTATATGGCAGTTATAACCCATGAGCAGAGGTAGAATGATAACATTATGTAACTAGAATTGGTGATCTACTGATCACTGATACCCCCTCCTCCCTAGCAATCCCCCACCTCTACATACATGACATATGGAACTATATTTGAGATTTTCACTGCAAAAAGTGATTCATTTCATAGAAAGACATAACATATTAAAATTTGAGAGAGCTGCTTAAAAAAGTGTTATCATCTGCAACTGAAAAATTTTGCATTTTTTTAACAATCAAGGGCAAATAACTCTTGAACAACACATGGGAATTTCGTCAAAATCAAACTTGACCCTCATTTCATCATAAGAAAAATCAGAAAATGCACCAAAGGTGTGAAAGCCGAGTTGCAAATAATCTAATTAAGAGATACATGATAGCTGCATGAAGTCAAAACATTCCAAGTCCCTTTCTTTAAAAAAAACTTTGGGCAAGGGTTGTCCTTAAAGTCTAGTTTTGGGATATTGCTGAAATCTTGAAAGTAACTTATTTCAGACCACCTCTGATAAAAAATTTGGGCAGGGGTTTCCCTTATAATCCAGGTAATACATATTACTGAAATCAAAACATTCCTAGCCCCCCCTTTCAAAAAAAAAATGGCAGGGGTTCGTCTTATAATCTAGTTTATACATATTTCTGAGATTGTGAAGAAATATATGAAGCAGAATTTTTTTCAAAGATTCAGTGTTCTGGTTTGGTTTCCATGATAACTGAAAGCTCCACTATCCATTACAACCCATTTCAGACCACCATTCAACAAAAAATTGGGCCAGGATTCCCCTTAATATCCAGGTTATACATACTGCTGAAATCAAAACATTCCAAGTCCCCCTTTCAAAATAGATTTAACAGGGATTCCCCTTATATGTATAATCTAGTTTATACATACTTAGTATTTCTAAAATAATGTGAAGAAAAATGTGTAGCAGAATACCGTTTTTCAAAGATTCATTGTTCTGGTTTGGTTTCCATGGCAACTGAAAGCTCCACTATCCATTTAAACCCATTTCAGACCACCATTCAAAAAGAAATTGGGCAGGGGTTCCCCTTATAATCCAGGTAATACATATTGCTGAAATCAAAGCATTCCAAGTCCACCTTTCAGAAAAAAAAATTGGTAGGGGTTTCCATTATAATCTAATTTACATTGTGAAGAAAAATATGTAGCAGAATATTTTTTTAGATGATGTGTTCTGGTTTAGTTTCCATGACAACTGAAAGCTCCACATTCCATTACAACTCATTTCAGACCACCATTCAAAAAAAAATTGGGCAAGGGTTCCCCTTATAATTCAAAAATATGTATTGCTGAAATCAATAATTTACAATTTTTTTTTTTTTTTTTTCATTTAAAATTTATTTTAACTGGACATTGCAAAAGACTTAGTAATATTGAATACTACTTCAAATTAAATCAATTACCTCCCTTAGTTATATTACCTCCCTCTTTTAATTTTGACTTTTCATAATATCTTATTTTTAAGTAATTGACATCTTAAAAAAGTGTGTTTGTGTATACGTACATAATTAGAAATACGGAATGAATTTACATGTTCCAGCAATATAAAAACTACTTTTGTATGAACAATAAAACTTTTTTTAGTTATTATACCAAACATGTGATTTTAGGCTTTATTGAAATGTTTTATTTTTGTTATATTTTTAGAAGTTGTGACCTTGACCTTTGTCATATTAATCTAAAAATCCATAGGGTTCCTCTTCTAATCATAACTCATGTCTGTGCAAAGTTTCATTTGGATATGACATGTGGTTCTCAAGATATCATGCAGAAACCAAAAGTTGATGCCTGGACGCCCGGATGCCCAGACACCATTAATCAAATTATAAGCCAGGTTTGACTTTGTCGCAACTCGGCTAATAACATATTAAAATTTGAGAAAGCTACGTACAAGCATCCTCTTTCTTTCATCTGGAAACTAAAAAAAAATTGCGCTTTTTTAACAATCAAGGGCATAAAACTCTTGAACGACAAATGGAAATTTCGTCAAAATCAAACTTGACCTTCATTACATAGTAAGAAATAACATATTAAAATTTGAGAAAGCTGCGTAAAAGCCCTCTCTTTTTATCATCTGGAAACGGAAAAATTTGCGTTTTTCTAACAATCAAGGGCAAATAACCCTTGAACGACAAATGGGAATTTCATTAAAATTATACTTGACCTTCATTTCACAGTAAGAAAAACATTAAAATTTGACAAAGCTGCATAAAAGCGTTCTCATTTTATCATCTGGAAACTGAAAAATCTGCGCTTTTTTAACAATCAAGGGCAAATAACTCATGAACGACAAATGGGAATTTCGTCAAAATCGAACTTGACATTACTTTCACAGTAAGAATTAACATATTAAAATTTGAGAAAGCTGCATAAAAGTGTTCTCTTTTTTCATCTAGAAACTGAAAAATTTGCGTTTTTTTAGCAATCAAGGACAGATAACTCTTGAATGACAAATGGGAATTTCGTCAAAATCGAACTTGACCTTTACTTCATACTAAGAAATAACATACTAAAATTTGAGGAAGTTGCGTAAAAGTGTTCTCTTCTCATCATCTGGAAACAAAAAAGTGTGACGGATGGACGAACAGATGGACGGACGGACAGACGGTCGGGGGTATAAAAATGGTAAAGCAGAATTTACCAACAACTTCACTGTTGGACCACTCTGCCTTCTGACCCCCCCATCCCATCACCTCTCAGGCTTCAGCATTTTTCAAAAACTTACTCAGGATAAAGACAACACATTTCTGCAAAGCCACAAAACAACTTGCTGTAATTTCCTACATAAGTTCCATTACACATTCTGATCTTGGCAATTAGGTCATACAATAATTTGATAAACTTCACCACTCTCCACTTGCAAAGCCTGTAAAACAATTCATGAAATTGTAATTATAAAAGTTATTCATTTATTGGCATGTACGTCCATAAAGTTATTCCAAATTCTAATATGACACTCTTCTTTTTCTTTGCAAATTAAGACATGCTCTAAGGCCAGAGCTTACAGTTTTACCTGCTTCAATAATCATGATAATAAAATTGCTTGTGATTGCAGTATTTATCACACATGTAATTAAAATTGAAATAATTCATGCGAGCAATTCTTTATTGTAATTTTAGCATAAAAAGGCATTATATTCATGGTATTTTAGCCCTTGTTAACACTCAGGCTAAATTAATTAATGAATATTTAATTCAGGGCAGGTATATGGTTATTGGAAATTTAACCATGGGCTGGGCCTTTATATGGGAATTTAACGGTTAAACCCTGAGCATAAGCGAGGGGTTAATTTTACAAATATAAAGGCCCAGCTCATGGTTAAATGACAATAACCATATATCTGCCATGAATTATTTCGATTCTAATATGTCGAAATTTTTCATTCTAAAGCGACCTTATAGAGAAGGCGGGTTTCCCGTTTCCATTGCTGTCTGTATCTAAGACTCACAATACACAATCTGACGTTTTCAAACAGATGCAAGTTCAAAATCCAAATCGAAAGCAAAATAATACATATTAACCTGTCTGAATGGCATGATTAAGTTATAAAATATGCTTAACATTTATTTCCTTCACAAACTAAGACAAACAAAATCAAAAACATGTTTGTTTTGCATCCTTTTCACTCTTATTCAGACACCATTTTTGCATGTGCGAAATATATGATTATCAAATATAATACTAGTTGATGATTAACTAGAGCCATGTTAGAATTACTAATATAATGCCTCACCATGTTAAAACTACTCTAAAGGATATAGCTTGCATGAAAAATTTCTTAATTTAGTTAGTATGACAGACTTTAAATTGTCTCCAAAATAAGCTTGCAGTATGTGTTCCTTGCTTACATAGGTAATTCTTACACAAGTTTGAGTGTCAGCTATTATTCAAAACAAAAGTTAAGATTTCAAAGGAGGGGATCCTGAAGGGGGAGGACCTTTATCGGGATGCCAGGATTCCCAACTTCACAGAACTAAATACAATGTGCTGCAATGTATATGAATCAATTAAAGCATTTTTTTACAGGAAGTATCAACTATATTCAGAAATTATTTTTCTATTGATCATCATGATTATAAAAGGACAACCATTTGATTTTTGAAGGGAGGGGGCTTGGGCGATAATGCCTACAAAAATTATCTATTTTTTATGAAAATCTCAAGATCCTACCATCATGACCATGAACAGTGACCGAGATCTGAACTTGGATGTATACTTAAATGTAAGTCCATCAAGCAGAATATGTGGACTGGGTCAATGTGTCCTAATTTTGCCTGGATGCTGACCTACCATCAGATATGCATGCATGTTGAAAGTTTGCATAATCATACCATGTACAGTGACTGAGATCTGAACTCAGACATAAACTTTCAGGGATGATTCTACTATACTATTTAGGGCCGCTTAGCGGCCCCAATTTTCGCCAGCGGCCCCAAACAAAATCTTGCCAAAATAAAAAATCCCAATGGAAAATTTCCAAGATCCATTGTTAGTCCCAGTTCAAACCAATCAGACCGTTCTTAACACTGTGGATCTTATCCAATATGTTGATTTCAAGTAAGAAAAATCCTTAAAGTTATAACAGAAAGGGTCTTTCGTCAAAAAAATCTATTTTTCATGTCACAAACGCGAATATTTCATTAACCGCCATTACTGTCAACAAACTACGTGATCGGTAAAGTGTTGATTTTGTAGACAATGAGCTATTTATATTAGATTGCCTCTGACAATTTAAACATTTTAAACATGTAAAGATATATGTTAAAATGGCCTAATATTTTATCCCACAACAGTATATAGGGAATATAAGACTTAGAAGTATCAAATAAAATGTAAAATTAACACGGATACGACCGTCTGCACCGAACCCGTTCCGATTTTTTCACTGCACCTGAATTTCCGGATTTTTGAAACAATGTTTCGTCGTGTTTCAGACTTTTTATTTTACATAAATCAGAGAAGGCTTCAGATAAAGTAAATAAAGACTCGTGCAGTTGATAAACAATGAAATACTTATTTAAAGATAATAAATAACTACAATCATACCGATCTCTACGTAGACTTTGTCACGGTAACTCCCAGCCGGCGTAATATATGAACAAAAATGTTTTTCCCTGGATTTTAAGGTCAAAAAGCAATGCGGATTATCTACAAATGCGAGAAATACAGGGATTCTTACCGAATTAAGCCTTGGCGGGTCAATCGAGAGCTCTTGCTTTAATATCCCTTGAATTGTAAAATCTAAGAAATGGGACAAAAATGTTCATTTAATATGTGCATCTGGGCAACTAGAATGGGAGATTGAACCATAGGTGTAAAAAATTCTGGAACTTCAAGGCTATAAAAAATCTATGCCAATTGATACTAGTGAGTGAAACGTGTGTTGTGAAGTAATAAAAGTTTAATTACATCATCAATAGTTTTGAGGGCATCAGTATTACTGTCTTGCATTGATTTGGCTCATAAAAGCAGACAATTTCAATCAATAAGTATGCAAAATAACCAACCTTGGCAACTGGGAACCTTTATCCACGTGCCTCAGTTTATCACATGCAAGTAGAACATACTCTTTTTGTAGTTAAAGACACGAAGAGGGACACAAATACATGTACTATCTCTAGCAGCACATATAATAAAGTAACAGAAGACCTTAAGCAGCATATCTTTATATGCCAAATCATCACGTAAAAAATTCCCAATCTGATTCAAAATTCCCAATTGGGTGCTAAGGGGACCCATTTTAAATCCTGTGGAATCAACCCTGACTTTAATGTAAGTTACTCAAGCAGATGCATGCATGTGCAAGGATAGATGATCATAGTAAATGTACTTATAGTAACTGAGATATCAACTTGGATGTAAATTTGAATGCAAGCTACTCAAACTGAAAAATATTGGTCAAATGGACCTTATTCTTTTACTGTTTTCAACAGTAAGTTCTGGCTGGTTTGAAGCTATATTGTTTTGCTTACATGACAACCCTCTTGACTAACTACACAATATAAAAACTTCAACATGTTGAATAAACTCTAAACTTTATCACCCACTATCACTACGAGTAAAGAATACTGATCACAACAAGTCAATATATTTCTTAAATACCTGTCAACTTTGATGAATCAGGTGTGCTTTAAAGCTATTTAACAGCCATGAAACGAAAAATTGGGAAAAACGATATTTGTAAGAAATTCTACGCTATAAAATTTTATGTTTACATATTTTGTATGTATATAGGAGAGTAATGACATGTCAATCAATAGCCATTCAAAATCAGGATTACAAAATCATTACATCTATCATGCGGTACACACATGGTTAGACCATATATATGCCATATAGACAGCTGAGCTTGCAAACAATCACTTCGGTGGATATTTAAGTCATGAGCGATATTATTAGAGTTATATCCAGCAATCATAGTCACATTCATGGCGTTATGAATCACTATAAACAGTCAATTGGTCCTGAGATAATATTGAAATTACAGTGATGTCAAAGAGTTTACGGAGTTGAACACAGCTGAATTAACGACATCAACCATGTCAACAAACATGCTGGTATTGCAATTCAGGAAAGGTGTTACCCAGGAAATGCCATTAAACCACTCTTATATCTAAATCAGTTTGAGATCTACATCAAACAAATAAGAGAGTACAGTCAAGCCTTCTACAATGATTTCCAAATACTTGTGTTTGATCATCTTACTTTTAATACGAAATGCTTAATTTTGATGACTGTCTGGTCATCATCGCAACACAAAAGCACAGGAGTTTAAAATCCTAGCAATTTAGTGGTTGTGTTAAATAAAATTTCCAGAAACCTAACTCTGAGCTACGCAATTGAAGTGATACTATTATAAATGTAGCTATCTGTTTTCCTCGAAAAAAAAATCTGGAGGTTTTCCTTAAGCATGTTAAGAGGGACAAAAATTGTAAATTGTATTCATTGGATATTTATAAAAAGATAGAACAGTGTTTTATTCCAAAGGAAGTAACAGAAATAAAATTAAATGCAAGGGAATAAAATACTAAAGATTTGCAATTGAGTACCAGAAACAGAGACATATATATACATGTACAGTACAGCCAGAGACGTACCATGATAAATCACTGTGATAGACATTCATCACTTTAATTTTTTGAAAGAATATATGTGTGGAGTTGGTAAAACAATTCCCCGTGGTAGAGATGTATGCTCTTTATTTTTCTTAGATATGGTGTACTTGTACATGAGATAATATCTCATGTGTACACTTCGTTCAATTACTATTATCTAAATTTATGTAAATTCTAAAACCGAAGGATTAACTCCCTCTATCGTAGTTTTGTCCTTAGCTATATTTGATATTGCTGATTATTCGGATTTCGTTTGGTTTTATGCATTATAAACATTTTTTGAAATTATAGATTTCCTCTGTTTGGGTTCTAGTGCTGCTGATAAGGGATAAATTTCCGAAATGGCCATACAGCTCATTAAAATTATTGCAGTTGGAGTTAACATATGTGTTATGGTCTCATGTTCATTTACTCCATATCCTTTCGTAAAATGTATCTTTTTTCCTGATTGATCTATCCAAATAATTTCTTTTGTATATCAAGTGGAAAATGGCATCACTTTAAATGCAAAAGAAATCATGTTGATACATGTATATTAAACATGAAACAAAATATACACATTTCACTGAGCAGAGTGATATGTCTATAACAGTGATTTATCATGGTAAGTCTCTGGCTACACTGTACACAAATGTAGATAAGTATCTATGTCTCAGCAAAAAAAAACCTTTATGTTGATTTTTTTCTGTCACTACTCTGATTGCAAACACTATATACAGTAAAATGTCAATTTCTTGCTTGCATGTGATCATAAAGATTGAAAACAGTAATTCTGGGTCTATGAGCATGATGAGGCTGTGAGTCAACCCAAGATGCACCTGCATGCAAAGTTTGATGATCCTCCCTGCATAGTTACTTACATTTGAAACTGAATGTGGATACTGACAGATTTTGTTGGGGCAAACTAAAAATTATTCTTCAAACAAAATTAAATAATTTATTTTCACAGGAACAAAGATTGAATTATTTGTTTACAAAGTAAATAATTACAAATACTGTACAGCTCACACAGATGAACACAAAGTCCTTGTTTTTGGGTGGATTATCGTGACGTGGATTGATTAGCTAATTCCGTGTAGCAGGGTGGGCGATCACGGATGTCCATCTTAAACCAGGTAACCCAACGTGGACAAATTTTTGAAAACAAAATCTTCGTGGAACCATGGCAGCCACACCAAGGAATTTTTACATGTACATATATGTTTGATTTCATTGCGAATATACAAATCGTGGAAAATTTACATCTCTTTTCAACATGTTCAATTGTATCCTGGGACTACAGTCAAGTACCTAACCTGTATGAGTAATAACAGAATAATAACATGCATGTGTTATTACAGATGTTGTTTTGAGTTATCTGCTCTTTATTCCTAATTCTGTAATAACATATGTATGTAGCAACCTAAAATATATTACCTTTTTTGGTCACTTGGGAATTGCTTAGACCTTTGCGCAGAAACTAATTATTTAGCCAGGATAAATCAGTTTTCAATTAAGTTAAAACATTTTTGATGAACCATGGTTAATAAATGAGAACAGGCTCTAAAATGATATAACTTTAGTTGTAATAACAATGCTTTGTTATTACAGGCATATGACTTAAATATTTATTAGTTTATTAGACACTTGGGAATTACTAAGAAACTTGCGCAGGACCTATTGATATGCTTTGATTTTCATACATTACTATAAATAAAAATGTAATTTGATTAGGCATTATTCTGGTCTGAGGAAAACACTTTTAAGTGATGCAGAGTAGCTGTAATAACACCCTTCTATTATTACAGGCATACTTTTCCTGTAATAACATATGTATATTTTGCAATATTGGCAAACTATGAAAAGTCCTGTGATTTTAACTCCTAGCATGCTGATAGACAATAATGGTAATAATAAAATGGTATACATTTATAACAAAACTATGACTGCATAATGCCTATTTGAAGCATGTAACATACATATGTTATCAATTTTTTCCCTTAGTAATAACACATGCATGTTATTTTTCTGTAATAACTCATACAGGTTAGGTACTTGACTGGACTAACATATATTTGTCCCAATTGTATCTTAGTTCATGAACGTAAACCAAATGCATGTAAATAAAAACATCCAACATTCTTTATGTGTATTTGTTGTCAAAATGATGCTTGAATTGTTGATTGAGTGCGTCTTCCTAATTTGTGTTCATCGTGTGTTCATATAAAATTTTACCTGAGATATTAGGCCTGTATTTTATTCTAAAACATTAACCTGGTTAAATATTGGTTTTTGTTTCAGTGTTTTATTACTTTTATCTCTCAACCATTTGGTTAATTGGTTAATGAAACATTTAACCGTGGTTCAGACCATCAAAGATGTTTCAAGATGGCAGGCATATATCTTTATTTGAAACTTAAAACATGTTTATTGACTTGAAACATGTTTTAGATTTAGCTTAAAACATGTTTCAGAAGTGTTTGACCTAAAACATGTTCAAGAATTAAAAAACAGGCCCATAGATTTGTGTTTTTATTTTTAGAAAATAACCTATGTGTATCTACTATATTATAATCTAATGGCTTCCTAAAGCAATCCTGCTTAAATGTACTATATACAGGCTTTATTTTAATTTTTAAGCTACAGCTGTATTTATGATACAGATTTGATAGACAACGATTTTGACAGAATATTTTGCTAAAAATTATAAAGCCGAGACCTGACAAGTGACAATTACGCAACTATATGATGATTCTACAATGTCACGAGGGGTCCACACAGGTAAATATTTTGTCCACGCTCTCAGTTATCCATGTTAAAGAATGCGGTGAAATTCAACGTTTGGCAAAATTTGCTCGTGATGACAATATGGATTTTGCATTTTCCATGTTAGCTGTACAGTAAAATGCCTTGTTTCCAACTAAAACACTAAGTTTGCTATTTAACATTTTTTTAACAAGAGTGTAACAATAAAATACTTCAATCATTTATAGGAGACCTATATAGATACAGAGATAAGAAACACTTAGATAATCCTATATAAAAATCTGTAAAAGCATGTGTGTGCGAGATTTCCCGTGAGTTTAAGTAATTTTTTTGCCAACCTCTCTAATTTTAATTAAAACTGTCAACAAAAGTTCTTTTTATCAAATACAACAAATCAATGTATCGAAAATTTGTCATAAAATTGGAGTGTAATATCAGGTAAGCATATTTATTAAATGACGATGCACCTGTATAAACATTGCCATTGGAACATTGTACCATACAGGTAAATTTGAAGAAAATAACAAAGAGTTCCGAATGTAGTGTGGCATCAACATGATCAAGGGAGTGAGTTTACACGCATAATGTTAACAACTTCAATTCAGTTGCTAATCTCTGTATCTATATGTCTCTGTTTATAACTGCTTACTGATCTTCCTCTTTAACCAACAGATTTGATATTTCATCTAACACTGTCCTCAACCTTTCTGGATCATTTTTAATCTTATGAGCAGTAGCAATTCTTGCATCAATCTTGGACAGATACCTCTTAACTTTCTCAAAATACGCTTTTTGGTCTTCTCCAAATTCTCCTATACATAGTTTTTCTCTGAACGCATCTAAGGCATTCTCTACAAAATCATCATGATAAAATATATGCAAGTGCTTTTCTACTGTCACTCTTTCCCACTTACAAACCCATGAATCTAACTGTTTATATGAACTTAGACTTTGTGATCTTGATCTTAGATGATTTGAGTATGTGTCTAATGAACTAACGGACGACAGGTTTTCGAATGACATAGTTAAGGGCGACAGGCGAATAAGATTAGGGGAACGAAACACTGTAAATGATTCCATAAATTTTAGGGCTTCCTAATGAACGGAGGATATACCATGGGTCATAGGAATTTGGGTTAGATTATAGTTTAACATCTCAGTAACGGTAACCATACACGCAAAATTATTGGAAAATCTTACGTTCGATTTATTTCCCCAGATAATTAGAACAATTCATCTCAAAATCCTTTTATTTTTTTCTCAATCATCACGAGAAACCGTGAAATCGCATCATTCAAACTCCTTTGGCGATTCAAAAAAATATGCTGGCTCGATTCAATAAACGTGTCAAATGCAGTGTTGTTGTGACTCATTGATTGATTCTACATCAATAACTGGCGGTTCCTTTGTAAAGAAATGCTACAATGTGTATGAATGTAAAAAAAATATTTGTCTGTTTCCGTTAATTTGATAATATTGTGTTTTCTTTAACACAGAAGCTGACAAAAGAACTGACAGTGAGGACAGATTCGGTTCTATATAAATTCACACTTTTTCTCAAAAACCAACTGCACTGAAAGGGACAACTCAGTTGCTGCGAGAAAAAAAGATGTGCAGTATGCTTGATTAAAATGCGCATTTGGAGCTGGGACTAATATATATTAGTCCCAGTTTGGAGTCAGTGACTCGTAAGATCATTAGATCATCAATCTGATCGATACAGATCACGGGTTTTCTGATTGATACTGATCACGGGTTTTTTATGCTTACCAGTCTGATATTCAATGGCATTTAAACAAGAGAATGTGAGCTCTCGCTTAGAGAAGATAAAACGAACTGGCTACGATTACCTGGATTTACCTGGAAAAGTAATCCTAATAAACATAATTATTGTTACCTGAGACCGGAACCGAGAGTAATTATGGAACCTTCGCCGTATGCGCACTTGTTTTAAATGAAGTAACATTAATTTCTATCCTTATTGTTACTTGGCGTTATTGTAACCCGACAAAAGGAATTCAAGACAATTACAAATTTATTTGATACAAAGATTAACTTATCAGTACTAAATGTAATCAGTTCAAAGATTTGGCTCATATTATGTTTTTTTTTTATTATTATTTCTGATGGCATTTCCTGCACATCCAGTATGTTGATTTTAGTGGATTTTTAGGCTTGTTTAGGGTATATTGGGATACGGGATATTTGCTACTTTTGCTAACGGGATATGGGATATTTGAGACAAAAAGTACTGGGATATGGGATATTTTGACTATGGAAAACGGGATATTTCAATAATTAATGGGATATCTTCAATTTTCAAAGGGATATTTTCGTCCTAACTTACTGGAATACGGGATAGTGGGACCCCCTAAACAAGCCTTTTCTTTAGCCCAGCTCACGTAAGGTGATATTATTGTAGACAGCCGTGGCATACTATTGAAGCGCGGATGTGAACGTCGTCATTACAAGCAAGACAATTCTATTGTGTCTCCTCCTGCTTTGCAGAGATGTTCTCTTTTAATCTTTTCAATGCTGCCTTGGTCAATTTTGTTTTAATTCGATTTATGGTAATATTTTCATCTAAATTTTTTGTAGCAATTTCGTTGATGGTAGCAAGGTCTTCTTCTTTGACATGTCGAACGCCATGTTTGCATATAATAGGGGTGAGATCTTTTCAAATCATAGCCGGTGGCGATTTATATATAAAGACAAAACTCATATAGTATTACTTCTATTTTTTATTCATTTTTCTTTGTATTGTACATTTCTTATTTTTAAACAATATTCTATTCATTTTACAATGTAATGATAATAAGTGGCATGCCATGATAACATAATACGAATGATATACGAATAATATCAGGTAACAATAACGCCAGGTAACAATAAGGATAAAAATTATTGTTCATGAATTCATTTTAAACAGGTCCACAACCGGTGAAGGTTCCGTAATTAGCCTCTGTTCCGGTCTCAAGTAATAATAATCATTTTTATTAGGATTACTTTTTCAGGTAATTCTAGCCAGTGCCAAGATAAAAAAGTCGATTGCATTGCCTTTTCTTTACAATCATCTTTTGATGTGCCAATTTTCGGCAGGATACATGCAGTGTTCAGATACAATAAATTAAATAAAATAACCATATTTCACCGTGTAACTTTCCATATTTGTTTACAGATTTGATTACTACCTATTTAAGCACGTGGTTTCTGTGAATGTTTTTCATTGAAAACACGTATCTTTTCCTGATCGATACGTAGACATGACAGCTGAACTTTCCTGATCGATACGTAGACTTGATAGCTGAACCAATGAAATCGGGTGATGATGATTACTTATGAGAGAGAAATGGCGCTGTTTCAGGACGACGTAATTTACCTGGCAACATAGAAAGTGTTTGCTTAGTAAATTGGTCTATAAATAAAGAATGCTAAAAACCTATCTGTACATACAATTTTGTCATGGTACATGCATTTTAACGCCAGATAGCAATTGATTTTGAACAGTCTCAGTCTGTCCATTGAATATTTTTATAACCACAGGGAATTATTTGAGAAATTCTCGATCACCGCTTTTGTTGGCAAGTTTAATCACCTTTTCCCTACAAAGCAGCAATATGGAAATAATTGAATGACATTTTCACTAAATTCGTCTAATTCTTCTTTTAATCGATTAGTTACTTTCGTCGCCATGCTCTTAATTTGACTAGAAAAAAAGTTATAAATACAGAAGAGTTTTACTAGAAGGGTGATAATTTTATACCACTAAATGTCCCGCTTTTACAGAGAATTGCTCTTAAGTATTTTCGGAAAGATTTTTTTTTTATTTCCCGATCGACCTCCACAACTACCAATACAATATAAAGCACCGGTTACGGAATGACGGACAAGCATCGATCTTTATATGACCTCAAAAATAAAATAGATAAAAGTTTAATAAAACTAAGTATCAACCAATACAACATGTTTCATTACATCTTGATACTTTCCCACCTCTTTATTATTATCATTCTTAGGAACTCTCATGTAACTGAACGCGGAAACGGTCGCCTCAAATACAAATAATACGGAATGACTGGATTCTTGTCCAACTGAAATAAATATATACCACATAAAAACAAAGTCATGATTTATAAAATTGAAGTTCGAACTTATTATCATTCCTCCATTACAATTCTTTAAGTAAGGGTTAAAGAATGATAAAGAATGAAATATAGTACCAGGAGCTTTAGCTCTCAGCACTTATTTCATAGAACATGGCTTATCATTCTGTAACGCATTTATCACATATTTACATTTCGAGTGGTTTAATCAGTGGCTTTACAATTTCAAAAACTGGTTCTGTGTTTAGCTACTAAATATAAGTAAAACCCTTAGGCAATAATCAGTTGGTTTTTACTTTAAGCCCGTTTCACTTCCTTTAGATAATGGAAATCTTATGATTTCAGCTTTATTTTTACACTGATCTTTTTCATATTTGGTATGTAAATCAGGAAGGACCGCACATAACTGAAAAATGTTGAATTTGCTATTTACGGCATGCACAACAGTCTGCAGTCGTGTACATTTTCACAATTTCAAACAGATGAAAATTTTTAAGTGATTGATTGTCCTATTTTAAGGGCGACCAAGTTACTTGTTGAAATAAATCGGACCCGAGTTGACCTAACTAATAAAAGCAAGGTGTACTCGTTCGGGGTTAATGGTAATCCACGGACTTTTTGTTTGTAAACACCGAAAAGAAATTAGCAATACATTAACAATGTCTGTCAAATATTTCTTTTGCGCTTTAATACTCAAATTACATTTTGGGGTATTTTGTTGAATTATTTCATTTACGGGAAATGCTTTTCTTGAATTAAAAGGGGTCTAAGTGTAAGCGTACTTTCTTTCCGGCGTGCAGAATTTCCGGGTAATACTATATAAACAACCTATTGTATTTCTACCTTGATGTTTATTCCGTCACGTTCAGTACTCCATTGTGATTGGTCAATTAGTTGTTGTGGATATTCTACCCTAGTGCATTTTATCCAAAAGGAACGAATACACTACCGGAATGAATAAGCACATGGTAAAAGCCAAAGTGAGACTTGTTTGAGGGTAGAAATGGGGGTATCCTGATGACGGTTAACGGTAAAAAAAAATTAGGCCAAATGACGTTAACGGTACTGAATATTTATGGCTTCACGATAAATTTGCTAGATATTTCTACAAAAATTTGTTTTGACGAATGACGATATCTTTTATCACCAAATAACGATAACGGTACAAAATTCAAGTAATTTCACGAATCACGCTAATATATTTTTGACGATTAACGGTAAAATTTTGACCCATTTGACGTTAACGATAGCTGAAAAGAGGCGTTTGACGGTTAATTCATACCCTTTTGTTTCACATCTGACTTCAGGTAATACCCGCCATACCTATTTTTTACAATGAAATAAATTGTTACGTCTCAAGTTGTATGAAGTCACTCTTGTTTCTGTTTTAATTTTTGGACGGTAATAAAGATTTGCCCTTCCATTGAAAAATAAGCTAATAAAGATGGATTAACAGTTGGTGTTCGGAAATAACTTTATTTGTATGTATTACTTTTTTTTAAACAAATAATCCCCAAAGTCTTCTTTTCACCCCTCTTTTGTTCTAGTGCTGCTGATGAGGAATTAATTTCCGAAATGGCCATACAGCTCATTAAAATTATTGCAGTTGGAGTTAACATACAAATGTATGTATTATGGTCTCATGTTCATTTACTCCATATCCTTTCGTAAAATACTTAATACAGGAGTTTGTCTTTTATTGCAGTGTGGAGTTGGTAAAACAATTCCCCGTGGTAGAGATGTATGCTCTTTATTTTTCTTAGATATGGTATACTTGTACATGAGATAATATCTCATGTGTACACTTTGTTCAATTATTATTATCGTAATTTATGTAAATTCTAAAACCTTAGGATTAACTCCTTCCATCGTAGTTTTGTCCTTAGCTATATTTGATATTACTGATATTTCGGATTTCTTTTGGTTTTATGCATTTAAAACATTTTTGAAATTATGGATTTCCTTTGTTTGGGTTCTAGTGCTGCTGATGAGGAATTAATTTCCGAAATGGCCATACAGCTCATGAAAATTATTGCAGTTGGAGTTAACATATGTATTATGGTCTCATGTTCATTTACTCCATATCCTTTCGTAAAATACTTAATACAGGAGTTTGTCTTTTATTGCAGTGTGGAGTTGGTAAAACAATTCCCCGTGGTAGAGATGTATGCTCTTTATTTTTCTTAGATATGGTATACTTGTACATGAGATAATATCTCATGTGTACAACTTTGTTCAATTATTATTATCTAAATTTATGTAAATTCTAAAACCTTAGGATTAACTCCTTCCATCGTAGTTTTGTCCTTAGCTATATTTGATATTACTGATATTTCGGATTTCTTTTGGTTTTATGCATTTAAAACATTTTTGAAATTATGGATTTCCTTTGTTTGGGTTCTAGTGCTGCTGATGAGGAATTAATTTCCGAAATGGCCATACAGCTCATGAAAATTATTGCAGTTGGAGTTAACATATGTATTATGGTCTCATGTTCATTTACTCCATATCCTTTCGTAAAATATTTTTTCTACTTTCTCCGTGCATCAAGTGAAAGATTATTTTATTTTTTTAAATTTTGTTGTTAGACAATAGATTTATTTAATGTACATATATTTACATTTCATGAATATTCATTTTAATTCCGTCAATTTGATAGGTGAACATCGCTCACGTGGCATATCAATGTGAAGTTGCAATTCCCATAAACACATTTGATCATATGACCACATGGCGGACGAATTAGTAAAAAAGAATCCCATTGTACACAAAGTACTAACTTTTTAATAAATTTGTCTTTTTATGATTTGGTTTTAAAATGTAATTATAAGTATTGAATGCATTATTTTGAAGTTTCATAGGGATTATGAAAGTGTTGACCGGGCGCACATTTTCAACATGAAGCGCTACCGCGCTTCATTAAAAATGTGCTTCGGTCAACACTTTCACACCCTAATGAAACTTCAAAATAATACATTCAACTCTTAAATTGTTTTTCTCTATATGGGCTTTCCGTATTAGAGAAAATGTATGCACTTTAAATACCGTGAAACTGAACATAGCTGCAGGCAATGTAAGGATTATCTGTCGGACACTTTGGCCTGTACGAATGGATGTATTGTTTAACAACAATTTTTAAACAATAAGAAAATCCCTTACTTAGTACATGGAAAAGTGAAAAAGTGTGCTCTATGAAAAATAAGAATATAGTTAAGTACTCTCGACCAATCAGATAACAGGATTTCAGCTGTCTTATTTGTGAAGAACATAAGAAATCATGTTCTTACTAAAGGATTACCTATTGTGTTTTACATGTAAGGGTCAATAGCTTAAAACGGCTTGAGGCATTTCATTTAGATTGTAAAGCATTATCTGTAAAATATGAAGGAGTAGTCATTCACAAAAAAGTCTGTATTATAATATTTTCAAACAAAAAATTGACTATTCAGTATAATTCAGATAAACACAAAGCAATAATTGATAAAGGGGGTGTAATCATTTCTTCAATAAAAAAATAAATAAAAGTATAAAGAATGGCGTTTTGGCTTTCAAACACCGTATTGGAAATATTTTTAAAAAAAATTGTGCAGAATAAGTAATCAAAAACGTTATATGTACACAAATTATGTCCTTGCCATCAGGATCTTGTGATGATCAAATCGGGAAATCAGCCCCCCCCCCAACCAACCAAAAAATATATAATTCTTTTTTAGAAATACATACCCACTGTAGCACATTTAAAGCCTCAGGTTCCATAAAAGTATAAAACTCTAAATCATCTCTTTTAAATTCTGTAAGCTCTAAACCTTCCTACTCCATAATGAATAACTCTATGTAATTACAACAATAACAACAATATCTTTATTCTCTAAAACATAGCTACAGAGAAATGAACGTATTACATCAAATACAATATAATATTTACAGTATGTGTGGAAAAAATAGATAAGACAATATCATAACCAGGAGGATAGATTTTCACAATGAATGTGTAATTATATCAATAAAGCATAATTTAAGCAAACTATCAGTTTTTTTTTCAGAAGTAAACAACGCATTAAATTTGAGAGCATTAGTATTCTTAAAACAGTATGACGGTAAAAATTGTTGCCTTTCTTTTTTGAAATAAGAACAAGACAAAATATAGTGGAACTCGTCACCGATGTTGGCAGAGCCACAAAGATTACACAACCTATCGTTTCTATCGATATTCTGCCATCTTCCCGTCTCTACCGGCAATCGGTGACTTCCACATCTAAATTTACAAAGTGTCAGTGAATAATGAAGAGGTAAAATTGATAAATACTTTTCAAAAACTAATTAGTTTTAAAAATTCTGTAACACGGTCCTTTTGAAGATAAATGCATATTTGAAAACCAATCTTGTCTAAACTGATCTTTTAATCTCAGTTCAATACTGTTGACAATTTTTGCAAATATTGGAAAAACCACAATCATCAAAGATATTTTTTACAAAATTTAGCCAACTATTTTCAATTCCATAATTTACATATTAATTGACATATATTAATTTATACAACAAATACGGTATTTTATTTCAGGACCATTAAGTATACGACACCAAAACTTCACCATGTTGATTTTTATTCTGAGAATAAGTGGGTATCGCCCCATCTCACCATATACAATAAAATTAGGTGTAGATTGTTTCAGTCGTAGAACATGTTTACAAAATCGTAAATGTACACGTTCAAGTATAGTAACATTTTCGAACCCCCAAACTTCAGAACCGTAAAGCAATACAGGTACCACGGTTTTGTCAAACATTTCAAGTTGACATTGTATAGATAACTTATTACGTCTTCATTTTTTAATTAAACTATACATCGCTTTTATACCCTTTTCCTGAAGATGTTTTTTAGTAGAAAGAAAACATCCACTTTTTGATAATATTACTCCTAAATAATTGTAATTTTTCACAATTTCTATTTCTTCATTTTTGATATAAAATTTACAATTATTTGTTAGTCTCTCCCCCCCCCCTCTTAAAGACAATAACCTTCGTTTTATTTGAATTAATTTTTAATTTCCACTTATCACAATATTCTGTAAATTTATCTAATAAAAATTGTAAATCTTCCTTAGTTTCTGCAAATAAAATAGTGTCGTCTGCATACAACACAAGAAAAAGCTTCAGATATACTGAGAGTTCGTTTTCAAGATCAAAACTTAAAGAGTCTACACCTTTAACATTAGCATTTTCTAAAAAAAAATCTTTTAAGTCATTCAAATATAAGATAAAAAGTAAGGGAGATAAATTTTCCACTTGTCGAACTCCGATTTCACATGCAAAAATGTCAGAAAATATATTATTGTGTACAACACGGGATTTCACGTCATCATACATATTTGAATGATTCTCATAAATTTACCATCCACATTATTTCAAAAAGTTTGTAAAATAAGGATTGTCTATGCACAAAGTCAAAGGCCTTCTCAAAATCGATGAAGGTGCAGTATAAAGTTTTCTTTTTCACACGGAGTAATTCAAAAAGTAAATACAATGAATAAATATGGTCAGTCGTAGAATATCCAGCACGGAAGCCTGCCTGATTTTCATTTATTATAGAGAAAACATATCTACATTTACTCAATCTAGAGTTTAAAATAGATGTGAACAACTTCCCCAAACATGATAATAAAGTAATAGGCCGATAATTTTTTGCATCGAGTTCACTCCCCTTGTTTTTATATATCGGTATAATGTTACAAATCAGCCAGGACTCCGGTAAAATTCCGGTATCAAAAATAAGATTAAAAATACATACGTAAATATCTAACATTATGTCGAGTGTCGAAGCGATATATTCATTAATTATTGAATCTTACACCCCGGGTCCTTTGTTTCACCCAGGTGTATATTATTTGGAAACTTTATGTCAAACAATAAACTATGATCGCTGGGGCTTGACAGGGACGGTCAGATACCCCATCACACCCTGTGATCACAGACAATTGTTTGACAGAACGTTTCGCGGGAAGTTCGGCGTATTGCCAACAGCATCAAAGATTACGATTTTTTGTGACAACTTATCATGTAAACCACACAATCACTCATGTTTTCCATAACTATTGATTGTGTGTATTCTTAATAAGAATTAATTCAACATTTTAGAGGGGCGGACAGGGGTTCCATTCTCCTTCTTCTGCCCCTCTCTTTCTCCCATACCATCTTTCTCAGTCTCCCCTTACCCTGTCCGCCCCCACATTTTAAGGTAATAAAATCAAATTGACCTTTTTTCGAAATATGAATCATAATTCTTAAATATTGATTGTGAAAAAAACGGTCAATTCTACGGGAGCGTTTTGATACCACATGAAGACAAAATATCTCGTAATCATCCTAAGTATCTGATAATCCTTCATAATCATCTCATAATTTTGAGCTATTATCTCATAAATACGAGATAAATATCTCAAAATTATGAGATACTGCTTCATGATAATGAGATCTTATCTTATAACTATGAGATAATATTTCATAATTACGAGGTAGTATCTCATAATTATGAATTAATAAGTCATATTTATGAGATAATTATCTCATTAGATATTACCTCATTATTATGAAATAATATCTCATAATCATGAAATAATATCTCACAATTATGAAATAGTATCTCATAGATTAATTGATTAATTGATTGATGTTTTAGGTCTTATTTGGCTATAATTTGTATCTCATAATTACGAGATATTTTTTCTCTATGTGGCATCAATGCGCTTCTGTACAGTTCCAAGCTTAAAATGTGATTGTTTCCATTTACCGGTATGATTCGCTAGAAAATTGTTTCGAATATTATTCCATTTACGAGATGCTACATATAAGTAATGAATCGATTTGACACATGTAGTCATTGCATTCATATCATTATAAAGTAAACGCGTTGAACAAAGGTACTTTTAGACACGGACAGATACAAAAAAATGTGTTCATCATATTTGAGTGTCATATTGCCAATATCTTCCGTCCCGACCCAACCTTATTGGATGTGAAATGCTACGGGCTATGCTAAAATCTGCGCCTTTCTGGGAAGCTAACACCATTTTAAAATTAAAAAATGCACCCCTTTGGCCCGGTATAGCTTGAAAATGGGGTGATATCCATGAAAACACAAGAAACCCCATTAACAATTTAGAATTGATATTTTAACAATATTTTCACCTTATGACTATGTAATAGTATCATTAAAAATCAATTTATTGAGAATCACATTTATTAATATTTTTTTATCGGCAGTAACGGGACAAAAAAAATGAATTGCAATCAGACTATTTATAAAACAATGAATTTTTAAATTCGACCCATCTTAAGAAATGTGATATTGATCCTGTGAAATCCTTTCAAAATCTTATACATTAATTTTCTATAGACGATTGTGCCATACTTCATATCGAGGAAAATAGCCAATACCTTAAAGTACTATTCACAAAAAATATACCGCTACATAGGGTCATCTTTTAACGGTGCAAATGTATTTGAATGGAGCCATACATTTTAGTCAATATTTTGTCCGAGCTCTGTCCAAACGTTGTTCATTTATTGGAAAAGGGCTTGTCTTAATCAAAGNNCCCCCCCCCCCCCCAGATATATCAAATGTTGAAATGGTAAATAGGTAGAATCTATTTGAAAATCATAAGTTTCAAGTTGTCCCTCCCTCCCTCATAAGATATTATAACTATTTGACCTGCATTTACACATTTCTTTGCAAAAAAGCAAAAAGTATTTTTTTAAATGATTAAAGGAACAAAACAAAATTTTATACTTACAATATTTTGAAGAAAGACGCCCAATTTGGTAAGCTTAATTTCTGCCATATAATTTCGGAATTAAACTATACTGATGTATAAATCACAATCTATATTTTATCTCCCTATTCACTGTATATCCACACATTGAAATATTTCAATAAATGGCAAACATATCCATTATGTTAACCTTTTTATATTTGTCACACTCATTACTGATTTGTCCTTTGAACTCACTGGTCTTTTCATACGGCTAACTCGACTTGTTTGTGTAGTTTTATACATCAATGAACTCGATGTCTACGTGACATGATTGACATTAAAAATAGCCTATATCAGTGTGTCCATTGTTTGTTTGAGAAGAACTCTGTCATGAAAGGTATCCAACGGGGTTTTATAGTAAAAGGTACTTTTGACAAAGATTATATATGTTTTGGGGTTTTTATATTTCTTGAGTGTTTTATTATGATAAGATAAATACTTTTCCCTTTACCTTGGGTGTAAGTTAGTTATACCCCTCGGTATACGGCGTTTCTGGAAAAAGAAACCCCTCCGGCCTCCGGCCGTCGGGGTTTCTTTTCCAGAAACGCCTTTACCTCATGGTATAACTATTACATCTCCAGGCGATTTATTGTTACTCGCCCTTTAAACAGCTTTAATTATTTCGTCTGCCGTGATTACAGTATTTGAAGTTACATAATTTATGTCACTTTCTATAATATTTTCTAAAGTTTATTCTAAATTATCATCAATCTTGTTTTTGCTTTATTCCTTGAAAAACTCGAAAAGCGAACCAATTTCTTTATTACGTTTCTCTCCCTTGTTTTCTTTATTCAATAACCTCCAGAACTCTTTTGGGTTTTTTGTTTTTAACTATTTCATATTTAAACTCATTTCATTATTGAATTTCGATATATTTTCATTTATTACCTTTTTGTAATGAATTTCACTCTGCCATAGCCTTTCCATAAATAAATTTGACCCATAGTGCCTATACAACCTTTGTGATTTTCTAAATTCGCGCCTTGCCTTTCTACAATCAGAATTAAAGTATTGTTTACAATTTTGTTGGTTTTAGAAAAAAATCGTTTAGTGGAATAAGTTCCAAAAGTTTCCTTTGCTGATCCGGTTTAAATATCACCTATTTCATTTACAAAATTATTAACAATAACTTTGTCTGTTTCAACAGTGTGTATTTAATTTCTATCAATATTAGTTCGATAATTTTGACTTTCTTCATTTTTCCATTTTCTAATGCCACCACCATTTTGTTGCTCAGCAGTATATACATTATTATCATCAGTTAATGAATTCCTATGTATACTGAATGATAAAGGACAATGAATGTCCGAAAAAAGTTTACAAAAATCTAATACTTCAAATTCATATATATATTCTAGAAAAAGGGGGTAGCAATTACATAATCAATTACGCTACAATTCTTACTTGTCGGTTTTCCATTTTGGTCTTTTTCCAAATCTTCCGTTTAATATAAACAGTTTATTATTTCTACAAACATTTATCAATTTTCTACCATGACAATTAACAACATGATCTGAACTATTCCTCACTTTTGGAATACTCAACTTTTCTAAATTACGTGTATAATTGGATTCAGTTTGATAAAATATATATCGTCAAGTATATCGTTATATTCAGTGTTCTCATAAAAGTCTAATAAATTTGCCAGTGGCGGATTTAGGGGGGCCCAGGTGCCCCCCCCCTTAGGTCGGAAAATATTTTAAATTCCTAGGGGTTTTTGAAAAAAATTGGTTTCGGGCCCCCCTTTTGAAAAAAAAATTTGGTCGGGCCCCCCTTAGCAGAAAGTCTGGATTCGCCACTGTTTGCCGTCCTACTGTTGTAGTCACCGGCCATAATTATATAATTACTATTATCATTTAATCTTTGAAATTCTAACTCAATTCCATTACAACATATACAGTATTTACTGGTGGTAGATAAATAGCGCCAATTAAAAGCAAACATTTCTTTGTCTATACTTAGCCAATATACAAAAGGACATTCAGAATCAATTCATTTGATAAATTTTTGCAAACTGTTTTTATATGCAAATGCTATACCTCCAGACCTGTAATTTGATAATTTCTTTGTATTCTTATAACAAAAAGTATAACCATCACATTCTAATTCATCAAAATCATCTAATTTTGTTTCTGTTAAACAAAGTATATCATATTTGTTTATTAAAGATTGAAATTCTGGATAGTTAAGTTTGTTTTTGATACCACATACATTAAGAGATAAAAAATTTAAACAGTTTATATCGAAATTAGATTTATTACTATCAACAGAAGAAAGTGAGTGAAATTCGTTGGTTAAACCTCCATGGTATTGTTAAGATCGTCTACCTGCGGGTTTTCGTTGAGTTCGCTGATCTTTTGGTCGCGCACCTTGATCATTGTATCGTTCCCTGGTCAGAGTATAGTTTAAATTGATTTCCATTTTTGACGAAACTTTATGCACATTTTCTAGTTTGAATTCTCCCCTTCAACGAAAAGTCGGTCTTTCTTAAAAAACGCTTTCTTTTTCTGTTGTCTCGCCTCCTGAAAATAAGGCCACAAAACTTTACGTCTCTCGTTAATTTCCTTTGGAAATTGCTCATTGATTCCATACTTGTACCTCTCAGTTTATATGCACATTTTTTTACCCGTTCTCGTTCTTTAAAAGTCTTAAAAGTCTTAAAACGACATACTATTTCTTGTGATTTGAATTTTGTACTTCCGTCTCTGTTAGGTAAATCATATGCTTTCCCGAAACGAGGGGTCCGTTGGCATTCCCCTATTTCTTCCATTTTCAGTTCCTTCGACATGAAGTTTTTAATGAGTTGTTCTGTTTCGTCTCAAGTTTCATTTTTATTTTCAATAAGGGATACCAGTAAAAATTAGGTTTTCTCTCATCGACCTAGTTTGAAGATCTAGATGCTTCTCATTTAGCTCATGTATGTCATTTTGTAAACCTTCCATATTTTCACTCATAGCTGCATTTTCAGAGCGTATTTCGGAAATGTTACGTTTCATGTAAGAAATTTCAGATTTATTTGTTTCAAATGCTGAATTTATGAACTGCATGCTATGTTCGACCTCATCAACTCTTTTGGTAACCTTTTCAATGTTTTTAGAAAGATTTTGTATTGTTTTATAAACTTTATTAAGTTTTTCGGCCATTGTATCAAGACTCGATAGTTTCTGACATATTTCTTCAACTCTCATTACTAAAGTCCTTGGATCATAGAGGGCTGCATGGGTGTACTGGTATAATAACCCATTACAAGGGGTGGACATGTCGGTGAACTTTGTTGATTAAAATTCGGATGTGGCGGGATAATACTATATTGCTGAGACATTTGGCTGCTGCGTATTGATGAATCGCTTATTAAACCAGGCTGAACTGACATATCTATAGTTTTACTGCAATCACTGGGTTTACCGTTACATTTGTTGTTTACACTGGCAGGGCCATTTAAAGTGTTACCAATTGTATGAGTAGACTTCAATTGTTTTTTGGTCGGATTTTCGCTACTTACATTGTGTTCGTTTACTGCTTTCCTCTTTTAGTGTCGCTTTTTAGAACTCATACAGAAAGTCTAATGTCTATCAAGCACAATTGAATAAACATCTCTATAGAAACTCGAAAATAATCACATCAAATTCCATTTTCTAAAAAATTTTCAGGACAAAGAAAAAACTCGACATTTTAAATCCACACATGCGCTTTATCATTTATAACACCTTCACAGTTTTCTATAGACCTTAATTACTCCAATTATGGCATGCATGGGTGAAGTTAAATTGGGCTAAATTAGTCTATCTATTGAGTGTCTATAATGTTTGATTATTGTAAATATTTCTGAGTACTTAACAATATTCTTAATATATAAGAACATGATTATCCCCATCTTCGTGATAAGTACTCGCTAACGCTCATACTTATTCACGGAGAAGGGGGTTATCATGTTCTTACATATACTAAGGGCGAAAGGAAGACTTTTGATTGGACGAGAGAATGTGATAACTTCATTTTAACTGCCGATGGCAATTTACTCGAAGCGCTACAATAGATTAATCATAAATCACCCTTAGCTCAACAGTGTTCATTAATAAGTGATTCCCTCTCAATGTATTGATGTATTGTTTTTTTTTAATAGATTTGCTTCCGGTATGAACACGACTCAAAAGCCCCGTTTTGACCATATAATTTGCTTTATCATTAAACACATAAAAACCTTAAAAAACTTATTTTAGTGTCTATTAATCTTCATGAAGTATAAATTTTATATTGGCTATATTCTTTGTAAAAATTAAACCACAACACTATCAACGACTTCTTACACCAAGAGTAAAAACAAATCGATACAAATCAAAAATATATGATCATAGTAATAAAAAAAATGTAAGACTTTTATTAACAGTGGTTAAGCAAATACACACAATATTTTTCCAAATAACTAATGAACCATACACTTTACAGATATGAAGATTTGTTAACCCGAGGGAATCATATTTCCCGAAGGCTTCGCCTGAGGGAAATATGATTCCACGAGGGTAAACAAATCTTCATATCTCCATCATGCATGGGAAATAAATATTTTATTCCACCACTAAATTTGATATGTATAAATCAATGGCGGCTGTATCCAGAGGGGGTTATGCCTCCTCTCCATCTTTTCCGATTTTTCTTTCATGATCGCAAAATTGACAAAAACTGGCAAAAACTCGTCTGAATTTTTTTTTCCTGAAACTCCACCTGAATCCCCATGTATTCGAGGACCACTGCATTCATCGATGAAAATCTAATGGAGTAATAAGGACTCAAGCACTGAAAGTCGACTGGGATTGCCGTTGCTGAAATAAATTTGTTTTATTGATTTTTGAAATTGACATGACAACACAAATGAACTTATTGAAAATGTACTGTTGAGACTTTATTATTCAGCTAATACTCCTTGCTAAGCGACAGAAGCTGTTCCTTAACTCGGAATACCTCTTTACTATTCCTTAAATTCACTCACTAATATTTGTATGATAACACTCGTAAAATCTAGAGAATTTCGAATGAGGGGAATATGATATTTGGACACGACGTTCAGCGGGAGACACGATGTTTTGTTCACAGTCACGTGTGACAGTCTCGACCAATGAAAATCCATTATAAGTTAAGTAATAATTATATAGTGGAATAAATATAAATTATTCTATAAATAAAACCAAGAAATATTTTTACGCACTACGATCTAACCGTTTTGAATGTTTTTTTTTTTTCAATTTACAAATATGGTAGATGAAACAGAACAAGATTTTACTAAAAGGTAAGTATAATGGCATTTTTTCTGTTTCTGCTGAATTATGACTTTTATTATTCGGTTACAATTTAATTTCTTAACTAATGCGCAGTTTACGATTTCGAAACAACAATAGAAATGTAAACGAGTTTGAAAATACCATTTTATTATCACAAAATGGAAATGCTGTTTGACTTGATGCTAAAAGGTAGATACTGCTAAGATTTTCATTTTATTATCGTTTGTATAAAGTTCCTATGTATAAAAGACAAGAAGTTTAATCTCTGGGGCCTATAGGATTTCTTTTGAGGAAAAAAATGATAGGCAACGGGCCAAAAAAAATGTATTGTCCTGGGTATAAAATTGATTTTGCATTGAAGACCCATACCTTGTATGTAAAAATACCTAAAAAATAATGATAGAATATATTTTGTCGGAGGAAGGTTCTGAAAAAAATGATGAACGAAAAAAACTAGATATTGTCGGAAACGACAGCTATCCCCGCACTCCCATCTTCGCTAGCCAAGGGTTATGATCCGATCATCTCCTCTTTACCCTTGGCAGATCTAGCTTGATTTCTGAAGCTTCAATTCCACAGATTTGACTGGTTGCAGTTGGACTTGGTTGTATTCAATCAGATTACATCAAATCTGTACAAACTACAGGAAACTGTAGTTTGTACAGTGATTTTTTGAACAGAGCAAAAACACTGTCCCAAAAGCTGCTTAGTCAGGGATTTGTTCAACCTTTGTTAATTTCATCCCTCAAGAAATTCTATGGCCGTCACCATAGCTGTGGCAGAGACATTATTTAATATATTTGTAATATATTAATAGTAATTGTTTTAATACTGTAGATTATTTTATTTCTGAGTCAACATTTTCTATTCTCTTGTTTCTAAATTCTTTTCTCTATTTGTTGTAGTGAATATGTAATATTCACACTGAGCTGTACTGTAGTTCTCTTATTTCATTAACTATGGTTCTAATTGGTCATTCTTATCACATGGCTATGTTTCTGTCTTCTGATTGGATAGATTGGTAATGCTTTGGTGATTTTGGCACTCTTTTTGAAATGTCTTTGTTGGACAGACACAATGATAAAAAATGACAAATTGATATAATTCCACAGAAAAATTACATGGAACTATTATTTAAGGAAACTTACTATTCACACTAACAGGTCAGTTACTAATCTTTCTAGATCCTAATATTTCACTATTTACATTTATTATGAAAGTGTGAGAGGGTGAAGTTTTTGTATGAAAGAGAATGAATGAGAATGAATGAAATATAATTTTGTAAAAAATAAACAAGTTGACTACATAGCTATATGTATAGCCACTCTTTATGTATGAATTCCATAATTTATAGATAGACAATTTTATATGATTTAAATACTTATGGAACATAATGTACATGAAAACATGGTTGAACATAATCGAGCTGTCCATTGTTTTGTTTATATTTTTATACTGTGTTTTGACAGATCGATAAACCTATAAGGGTACTAAGTATTTATTATTGTAACATTTTATTTTGTAGGAATACTTGGTGCTGTAGAAAGCTAAGGTATATAACTACTTAGATGTATTTACAAGATGGATTACTATAGTTTGTAATGATCTGCCAAACCCTTGTACCACATATAGGGTAAGCACTCTGTGTATTTTTGTGTCACATGTCATTGTAATTCATGTCTGTGTATTTTTAGTTCAGTATCGTATATATGTTTGTGTTGTTTACGTTATTTATGTTTATATGTTCCAGATGTGCAAACGATGTGCATTATGTAAAACATTTATTATTCAGGCTGATGTGCAAATTATATGTACATAGAGATGTGCTATACAACTATCATATTTAGGTCTGAATGCTAGGTGATTGAGATATATTAGTTATTCATTTTTAACTTGTAGCGTAACTGTATTAAATTAGAGTTATTGCCCTTTTGCCGTATTTTATGTTTTAATTGTATGCGTCTTGTTTGTGTGAGTAAAGTATTTATGAATGTTATGTATGTTGCAGGGTGTTTCTTATACTGATTGAATAAACTACGAAACCCTAGCCTGTGTGTCTCTGATTATTGACCCCGTTATAAATGGCGTCCACGTAAATACTGTCAAGTGTTTGTCAATATTTGTTTTATATGTATGTAAATGTGTATGTAACTTGTGATTGAATGTTGTTTTGTATCCGTGAGTGACCCATCCTTGACCTTTCACTTTTAATAAAAGTTAGGTTATTACCCCTGCACGGCCCACACTTACCTGACTTAAGCACACAGTGTAATTAACAAACACTTCTTGTACACAGAAAAACACACATATTATATACCTGTATGAGACATACCTTATCATGTAGTGAGACATAATTAGTACTGAGACATTGTTGTACTGAGACACACCCATATTTATTGGAGTAAATAGTGTATAGTATATGGAGTAAAACAGAGTAGAATACCATTATTTATATGGAGTAAGCATAGCAGATATTAGTATTGGTGGAAGTTTGTTGTAAGTATCCCCAGCCCCTTACATAATTAAAACTTCACATACACCATAGGGTACCGTACATAGAAACAGAAGTTTCAGTAGTATTGTTGTCTTGTGATTGTACTTGATTGAGTTGTTGATATTTGTACTTTGTGTCTGTATTTGTTTATTGTGCTTGTGTATTGACTTGTCACTTATCTTTGATTTGTCTTTACTTTGCTTAGTCGCTCAGTGTATCTTATCACTTTGCTTTCACTTTAACTTTAGTTTACTATTTGCATTGTTGAACTCAGTATCATGTAGTTCTAAGTTAATCTTGTATTTAGTTGATAGTTTTTCAGATTATTGATTTACTTAGTTAAGTTGATAATTTACATTTTCATTTTCAGGGGAGATAATTTTTGTGTTCTTTAGATTTACATTGAATTATCTTTCTTTGTTTGAATTTGCTATATCATATAATTATAAATTTGACTTTTTTTCTAAAGGGAGATAACTGTTACATATTGTGATATTTCATTACAATATATCTGATTAACCTTTTTCTTCATTTCAGAGAATATTTATTTTTGTATTCTCTTACTATTTCAGAATGTGAGTTATTAATACACATTATTTTATTTTTTTTTATCCTATTGCAGATATTATATATATTAATTATACAAATTGATTTCTTGTAGATATTTATTTTCCTTTTTCTTTTCTACAGGGAATTTTCATTTTGTTCATTGTAGCATTATAGTTTAATCCATTTACTTATTTGCAGATTATATATTAACATTTTTCTATAATATCTATTGTAGGAATTTATTGAACTTAATTTTTTTCCCTCTTAATTTATTTTCAGTATTACTCAATAAGTATTTTGAATTTACAGATATGTAGCACTTACATTTTGTTTACCTTTTCAGATTTTTATTCTCATTCTTATTCCAGATTTGACTTTGTATATACATTTCTTTTGTTTATAGACTTTTCCATTTATTTGTAGATAAATGTTTGTATTGTGATTTCAGAATTGAACTTTTTTTTTTCAGTTTGATATTTTTGTTCAATTGCAGATTGGATTTAGTTTGTATTATTTATAGGAATCATGGCAGAAATACCGCAAGAATACAAAGGACTTATTGCCACTCTGGAACAAATGAAACTTAAACCAAAGGCAGATACACCGGAAGATTTAGAAACTTGGATTGCAGGATATGCCAAAGAACATGATACTGCAGTCAAAGAAGAACCAGAGACACCGACAGCAACAAATTATAGTTACCAGCCACCCAGAATAAACATATTTTCAGGAAGTCCAGATAAAAAGGGTAAAGAGACCACATACCAACTCTGGAAATATGAAGTCGAAGGCATGATTAGAGATCACATTCATTCTGACGAGATAATCATACAGGTTATTAGAAGATCGCTACGGGGAGATGCTGGATTAGTAGCAATGAGACTAGGTCCTGAAGCTTCATTGTATTAGATCATCAACAAGATGGAGAGTGTTTATGGCATTGTGGAGGATAATGAGACAATCATGTCGGAATTTTATAATGCCAAACAGAAAGACGATGAGGATGTCGCAGCTTGAAGTTGCCGCTTGGAAGCAATCTTGGATAAGGCCATCCAGTCTAAGAAAGTTGAACCCTACCAAGCAGACACAATGCTCCACGACATGTTATGGAAGGGACTAAAACCAGCTCTAAAAGATGTCAGCCACTATGAGAAAGAAAGACATAAAACCTTTGATGCCTCTAAGATCTCTTTACGTAAAATGGAAAAAGAATATCAGCTAGACCACTCTACGAAAAAGGAAACCATCAAGCAAGCTGTACCAGCTGATATGTCCAGAGAGCCAGAACAATGCAGAACTAACTGGCGTTCTAAAGCAGATAAATGCCCGCCTTGAGAACTTGGAAGCTGATAGACATACCAGATACAGAGGTCCATACCAACGACAGACTACCCAAGTACCACAGCAACAACAGAATAGAGGTGCTAGTAACTTTAGAGGTGGAGGTAGAGGTAAAGGATACTACAGACCACAACAAGGAGGTCGAGGATATTACCAACAAGGTGGTAGAGGATATTATCAACAAGGGGTTAGAGGACAATATAAACCAGAAGATGATGGAAATGAGTCACTGACCACAAGCAACTACCCAGTCATCTATTGTAAGAGATGTGGTCAAGAACGACACCTTGCAAGAGGATGCGTGAAGAATGTGGATATACACGGGAAGCCTTTAAACCGGAAGCAGTCTTCGACGAGGGGCGGCCGATAGACGTTGGTGAGGATAGCCCTACACTTCAAACATCTAAGTCAACATTACCACCTGGACTTTGCGGCACACCAACTGAGACAACTATATTCATCAAGGGAATACCATCACCTGCCTTATTGAATACAGGATCAACAGTTAGTACCATCAGTCATCAATTTTACCAAGACCATCTGTCCGATATTCCATTATATCCCCTCGACACCATTCTCAACATCGAATGTGCAGACGGACAGGCATTACCATACTTAGGCTTCATAGATTTGGATATAAAGATTACCTGTGATGGCAAATACTATCCTTGTCTCCTTTTGGTTTTACCCAACAGCACTTACCATCATAAAGTACCCATTCTACATGGAACCAATGTACTCACCAGTTTGATGACTGATTATGAACAGCAATATGGAAAAAGATATCTACAAACTGCCAAACTTACAACACCGTGGTACTCATCCTTTCGCTGCATCATGCTTAGAGAAAAGGAACTATCAAAGAACAATAACCGTTTAGCTTTTGTTAAGTCAGCTGAAAGGAAACGCATCATTTTACCACCCAATACCGACACTACACTTAGAGCTATGTTGACTAAGGAATTGCCATACCATCGCACATCTGCAATGATTCAACCATCATCATCATCTTGCATTCCATCAGATTTAGATATTGAACCAGGCCTTCTTGATAACCACTATCAACAGAATGGACTATTGGAAGTCAAAGTAAGCAACGTCACAACAAGGACGGTAAGTATTCCACCCAACGCCTAACTTTGTGAGATCCAGCCTGTTGCTATACAAGGTAAACCACACGTTGAAGAAAAGGAATTTAACCCACCATTACTAGAACAAGTCAACATAGCGACGGATAACTTAACACCAAAGGAACTAGAACTTGGCAAGCAGTTTCTCACCAGATACCAAGACATCTTTTCGAAAGACGACGCAGATGTAGGACATGCTACTTCAGTCAGACACAAGATTGAACTTGAAGATGAACATCCCTTCAAGCAACGTTACAGAAGGATACCTCCATCTATGTTTGAAGAAGTAAAGAGTCATCTTCATGGGCTATTGAGAGCAGGAATCATCAGGAAATCCCATAGCCCATGGTCTTCAAATGTTGTCCTTGTCAAAAAGAAGAATGGAGCGTTAAGGATATGTGTTGATTATCGTCAACTTAACAGCAAGACAAGAAAAGATGCATACAGTCTACCCAGAATTGAGGAAATTCTTGACTGCTTACCTGGAAACAAGTTCTTCAGTACCATAGACATGAAGTCAGGATACCATGCCATAGAAATACTTGAAGAACATAAGGAACGAACAGCCTTCACTGTAGGTCCCCTAGGTTTTTTTTAGTACAACAGGATGCCTTTTGGACTCTCTTGCTCACCAGCCACCTATCAGCGGCTTATGCAGGATACTCTAGGAGACTTACATCTTCAAATATGCTGTGTATTTATCGACGACGTAATTATCTTCAGTCGAACGTATGAGGAACATCTAGAAAGACTTCAACTAGTATTTGATAGGATCCGTGAAGCCAACTTGAGACTTTCACCCAACAAGTGCTACTTCTTTAAACCCAAGGTTAAGTACGTCGGACACATCGTTTCTGAGCATGGCATAGAGACTGACCCCGACAAGGTAGAAAAGTTCTCACATGGCCAACACCTACTTCTCCTGAGGATGTGAGACGATTTATTGGCTTCGTTGGTTACTATCGGAGATTCATCCGAAATTTCAGTCGAATCGCCAAGCCACTTACCAACTTGATGCCACCACCAACTATAAAGAAAGGGAAAAAGAAGCCAAAGGTACAGCAACCATGGAATTGGGGTGATGAACAGGAAACTTCATTTCAGACTTTGAAGGAAATGCTTACCAGTGCTCCTATATTAGGGTATGCTGACTATTCTCAACCCTTCGAGCTGCATACTGATGCAAGCGGACAAGGCCTTGGTGCAGTCCTATACCAAGAGAGAGAAGGATTGAAAACAGTCATCGTCTATGCAAGTAGAGGACTAACAAAAGCCGAACAGCATTATCCTGCACACAAAATTGAGTTCCTGGCACTAAAGTGGGCAATCTGTGACAAGTTCCATGACTACCTATATGGACACAGCTTCAAAGTTCTCACAGATAACAACCCATTGACCTACGTGCTGACCTCGGCCAAATTGGATGCGACTGGTCACCGTTGGCTCGCAGCCCTAGCAGCTTATGACTTTGAGATTCTGTACCGACCTGGTAAAACCAATGCCTATGCAGATAGACTTTCCAGACTCAACAACATTGACAGAGACTCAGTCAGAGCCATTTGTGGATCCATTCAACCTTCACTAGTGGAAACTGTAGCTTTTGATCCTGAAGTGGTAGACATCAATGGAATAGATATGCATACAGACATATCCAGAGACATCAATTGGGCAACAGCACAAGCCAATGATCCAGAACTCCAGCCATGGATTAGACTTGTGAAGTCAGGACAGAAACCCAGGAAAGACTATATACCACCCAACAGCAAACTCCAGAGACAGTTTGAACATCTACAGATAATTGATGACATCTTGTATAGAAAGATAACTGTAGATGGAGTACCTAGATTACAGCTCATCTTACCATCAACATACATATCAACAGTGTTAGAGGCAATGCATAATGAAATGGGTCATCCCGGACGAGATAGAACCAGCAGTCTAATAAGGGATAGATTTTACTGGAGTGGTATGACCAAAGACATAGAGGAATGGATTCTGCACTGCGATAGATGTCTGAAGCGCAAGAAATACCAGAGAAAGCTTCACTTGTGAACATCCAGACTACACACCCAATGGAACTGATCTGCCTAGACTACTTATCACTGGAGCCATCTAAGGGAGGCCAGCAGGATATATTAGTCATCACAGATCACTTCACTCGATATGCGCAAGCTTTTCCTACAAAGAATCAGACAGCCAGAACAACGGCTGAGACACTCTTCAATTCCTTCATAGTACACTATGGATTTCCCAGTCGCATACACTCTGACCAAGGGGCTGCTTTTAAAAGCCGACTTATTCAGGAATTATGCCGCTTAACTGGAACTAAGAAATCCCGTACTACACCTTACCACCCAATGGGAAATGGAATGACGGAGCGCTTTAACCGAACTTTGCTGTCAATGCTTGGAACTTTGAAACCTGACCAAAAATCCAACTGGAAAGCCCATGTAGCACCTTTAACACATGCATACAATTGCACCCGCCATGAGGCTACAGGACAGTCTCCATACTTCCTGATGTTTGGGAGGGAGCCAAAGTTGCCAATTGATTTAGCCTTCGGACTTGTCACCGAAAAAGAGTTAAAGCCGCAGTCAAAGTACATACAGGAATTGAGGGATCGTCTGGTTCAAGCTTACAAGCTAGCTGCTGAGTCTGCTAACACTGCTAGAGAAAAGCAAAAGAAGCATTACGACATCAAGACTAGAGGAGCTAAAGTGGAACCAGGAGATCGTGTGCTGGTAAAGAAGGTTGCTTTCGATGGCAAACATAAGCTCGCTGATAGGTGGGAAGTCTACATCTTTATTGTTATCGACCAACCAAACACCGACATCCCAGTTTACACTGTGCAGCAAGAGAATGGCGAAGGAAGGAAGCGAACCCTTCACCGCAATCTTCTGCTCCCAGTGGGATACATTAATATGCGAGATCCAGACTTGCCACCAAAACCAGTACCAGCACCAAGAAAAAGAACTCGTCTTCAAAGAAGAACTTCAACCAACCACAACACTATCAAGGAGGATTCTGACACAGAGAGTCAAAGTAGTAGTGATGACAACTGGATCACTTCTGTTCGAGCGGTTCATAACACTCCAGCAAGTGTTATTGATGATACCAATGGATTTGAACTTGATGCCAGCTTTGAGGAACCAGAGTCAACTGGGGACGCCCAACCTGACACGGAATTCAGGGAAGACTCTGAGCAAGGAAGCGCTTCCGAAGTCGAAAGCCAGCAGGAAACAGACCCTGTTGAAGCTATTGAGGAACCGATAGTGATACCTCCTCCTCAGGAAATTGAAAGACCTCCAGTTCAGCAACGTAGATCAACCCGAGTGCGAACAGAACCAAAGTGGTTGGCATCAGGTGAATATGTCACCAAGTCGAGTATTCCAGTACCATTGCCAGAATGGAAACAGAAAGCAGATTATATTTCCTCTATTTTATCACAAGGTTTATTTTCAGGTATAGAGAGTGAAGCTGGAAAGACACTGCTTTCCATCATCAAAGACAGTTCATGGTTTGTTTTCACTATTTAAACATTTTAGTATACAGTTAACAGATTACATAGTAATTACAGTCAGTACATTATTACATTTAACAATTAACTGGTATATTAGTTTTATTTCAGTATGATTATTGTAATATAATATATTACAATTTATAAATCTACATATTTATTTTCCTGTCACAGCTATGGATGACGAGGACGTCATTTTTGACGCAGGGGAGTTTGTGGCAGAGACATTATTTAATATATTTGTAATATATTAATAGTAATTAGTTTTAATTACTGTAGATTATTTTATTTCTGAGTCAACATTTTCTGTTCTCTTGTTTCTAAATTCTTTTCTCTGTTTGTTGTAGTGAATATGTAATATTCACACTGAGCTGTACTGTAGTTCTCTTATTTCATTAACTATGGTTCTAATTGGTCATTCTTATCACATGGCTATGTTTCTGTCTTCTGATTGGATAGTTTGGTAATGCTTTGGTGATTTTGGCACTCTTTTTGAAATGTCTTTGTTGGACAGACACAATGATAAAAATGACAAATTGATATAATTCCACAGAAAAATTACATGGAACTATTATTTAAGGAAACTTACTATTCACACTAACAGATCAGTTACTAATCTTTCTAGATCCTAATATTTCACTATTTACATTTATTATGAAAGTGTGAGAGGGTGAAGTTTTTGTATGAAAGAGAATGAATGAGAATGAATGAAATATAATTTTGTAAAAAATAAACAAGTTGACTACATAGCTATATGTATAGCCACTCTTTATGTATGAATTCCATATTTTATAGATAGACAATTTTATATGATTTAAATACTTATGGAACATAATGTACATGAAAACATGGTTGAACATAATCGAGCTGTCCATTGTTTTGTTTATATTTTTATACTGTGTTTTGACAGATCGATAAACCTATAAGGGTACTAAGTATTTATTATTGTAACATTTTATTTTGTAGGAATACTTGGTACTGTAGAAAGCTAAGGTATATAACTACTTAGATGTATTTACAAGATGGATTACTATAGCTTGTAATGATCTGCCAAACCCTTGTACCACATATAGGGTAAGCACTCTGTGTATTTTTGTGTCACATGTCATTGTAATTCATGTCTGTGTATTTTTAGTTCAGTATCGTATATATGTTTGTGTTGTTTAGTTATTTATGTTTATATTTTCCAGATGTGCAAACGATGTGCATTATGTAAAACAATTATTATTCAGACTGATGTGCAAATTATATGTACATAGAGATGTGCTATACAACTATCATATTTAGGTCTGAATGCTAGGTGATTGAGATATATTAGTTATTCATTTTTAACTTGTAGCGTAACTGTATTAAATTAGAGTTATTGCCCTTTTGCCGTATTTTATGTTTTAATTGTATGTGTCTTGTTTGTGTGAGTAAAGTATTTATGAATGTTATGTATATTGCAGGGTGTTTCTTATACTGATTGAATAAACTACGAAACCCTAGCCTGTGTGTCTCTGATTATTGACCCCGTTATATAGCATCATTGAAAGATATGACGTGTCAGTATCCCAAATGAAAGTGGACATTTTCATCTAGATTCACGTCTTCCCGGATTTGACTACCGACTTCGACATTTTCCCGGATTGAATCACTCACAGTGTGACGGGTGTTGGGAATCTATGTTGAGAATAGTTAGTACTTCGCTTTGAATAAACTAATACGTTTGTACATTTCAACTTGTAATATTAGAATCTAGAACGTTGTGTACATAGCAACATTACGTACAATACGGTAACGTCAATAGGTAACGTTAGAGACGTTAATAGTGTTCACAATGACTGGTGGCGCATAATCCTTGACACTGAGGCGCCGAGAAGTGAAATATAAGAATAATCAAATAAATGAATATGACAAATAAAATATGATTAATAAATTAAACTTTAAAGTTCGTAGGAAAACTTGAAATTCACTATCATTTATCTTTACAGTCCATATGAAAATGAAACATTCTTAAATTTCCCTATCAGTTAATAATCAAATCACATTGTCCATTTGCGAATCTTATCCCTTGCTTCTAATTTTGCTTTCCGACATGGAGTCTCTGTATACGACACTGCTGTTTCGGCGATCTCCAACGGATAAAGATTAGATATCGGGCGACTCAATATTCCATTCTTTGTTCTCAGTTTTACGGCTCGCACCATTCCATCTTTCCCGTTACAGAGTTCATTTATAATGGCCAATTTCCACATTGTCCTAGGAACGTCGTCCTGAATTTGCACTACATCACCCACATTTAATGCTTGTTTGTTATTTCCAAATGACGTGTGGTTTCCTCTAAACGCAGTTAAATACTCGTTTTGCCATCTAACTTGAAAGTGTCTAATGATTTCTTGGTTCGTCCAATAACGTTTATTTAAAGTCGCAGAAATGGGTTGTTCAATGTCAATATCGTCCAAACTGTCCAACGAATATGGTAATCTGGTTATCCTCTGGCCGCAGAGAAGGTGAGATGGGGTTAACGGTTCGGGCTCGCTCAATTCCGATGAAACATAAGTAATTGGCCTATCATTCAATGTTGCTTCTATTTCTGTAATTACAGTTTGTAATGTCTCCATTTTACACAATTCATTCCTAGGACTTTTCTCATAGCTGTCTTCATTAATCCGACGATCCTTTCCCAAAATCCTCCATACCAGGGAGCTCTACTTGGAATAAATTTCCATTCGGTTCCGTAACTGTTTAACTTTTCCTGTAATAATGATTGATTCAATTGTTGTATTTCTTTGTCAGCGGCTATAAACGTTGCAGCATTGTCAGAAAGCATAGTGTTTGGTATGGAACGACGGCTGGCAAATCTTCTGAACGCTAACATAAAAGTTTCTGTAGACAAGTTACTTACGGTCTCCAAATGGACTGCTCTTGTAGATGCACAAGTAAATAAAACTATATATACTTTAATTCTCGAGTTCTCATTGTTTCTCACGTACAGCGGTCCAGCAAAATCTACCCCTGTTACACTAAATGGTATGGGTTCTGTAACCCTGTCTTTTGGCAAAGGAGATTGGTCTGGTTTAAGATAGGCTTTTCCCGTAACCTTACGGCAGGTGACGCATTTTCTGATAATTTTCTTTGCGATTTGTCGAATTCTCGGAATCCAGTATATCTGTTGAATATAGGCTACTGTGCTAGATATCCCTGAGTGTAGATGGTTAACATGAGCATCCAAAATAACAAGATTTGTGAATGTATGCTTAGACGGTAGAAAGTAAGGAAACTTTGCATCATCACTTAGTATTGCATTATCGATTCTTCCTTTACATCGGAAAATGTCATGTTAAAGCAAAACAAAAGTGAAACTGAAAGGGATTCCTTTCCCGAAATCCCATCAACTTTTCCTCACTTTAACGTTTCCCGAGCGGGAAAATAATTACAAATACTCTTAAAGAGACCACCTTTTTTGCCGTTTCACGGGCTCTTTTTTCAGTAGTTCCCGCTTCACGATCGACATCCTTTCCCGTATTCACGTGCACTTTTTTGCCACTATTCCGTTTCTCGCTTACTTAAAAAGGCTAATCCCGCTTCCCGGTTATACCCCACCTAGACCCACCTGAAAGTATTAGATAGAAACTAACTATTAACAATTAAGCCAATCATGATCCTGCTTAATTTGTATAGTAAATTCATCATTTTGCTTAGTTAAAATACTTTTAACCCGTTTTACTCAGGCGTACTTTTGTCTTAAAAAAATGGCGTTGAAGGTGTTCAGGTACGTAACTGGTTACCCTAATCCCTCCTGGTATTCGTCGGTCAGAGCTGACCGAAGAATCCAAGTAGGAATTAGGGATACCAAAACCTTTTAATGTGTAAACACAAGCAATCGACATCCACGTTGGACTTGTGTAAATGCCTCTCCTTTGTTCCATCGGTATATTCTACTGTCGTTGTATTTAGTAGATTCTAAACCAAACCTATATATAAGAAAGTTTAGAGTTCTATTCTTCAATGTTTTTTCATCAGATCAGGATCGTTGAGCTAAAATGTAGCTGGTATTTTAGCGGCAGGCGATACTACACTAGTCATCCGGGTAATCGGGAGAATTCTCATTTGATTTTATTGGTGGCTATTCGACCGTTGCTTTGAGTCGGCGGCAGATCATCAGTGGAGAGTCAAGTTCATTTTTTATCTCGAATTTTTCTAAATGGTGGGAAAAATTTGTTATCTCTCAAAATGCGTTTGTCTACCAGTGTGATAACTGTCGTTGTTTTTAATGTATAGTTGGTTCTCCAATTATAGCGGGTTCCATAATATCGTGGTATTTACGTTCATTTCAACTAAATTTTTAATTGTGACATCACCGTTTCTACTTAGCTACGTACCAAGATATTATGAGCTACCATTATATGTTTAATATATTGTCATAAAACTACAAGGCAACGGTTATAGATAGTAAAAAGTGGTGTTCATGTTCATCCCAGTACTAAGTTCAAATAAATCTTGAATTACAGTTTGGACCGAAACTTCATTTTTGTCCACAAGGGACATTTATCTATAACAGGAGTTTTTCAATTTTCTTATGAGACGGATTTTTTTAAGCTTTGTTTATCAAACAGATTGAATACCATTCAAAAGAACGTTTGTTTAACTGTTTTTAGAACCTTATACTGAAAAGCTCTCCTCACAAATTGCTTTCCTTAATATTGCATTGTATTATATAAATTATTTGCTACATTTTTTAAAGTTATTTCACACGTTGCAGCAGAAAGAAAAAGGCTAAAATTATACATTTGCAACAGTAATGGTATGTATATCCATACCAACATATGTTGTGCAATGGCCAAATACTCATATATAAATTCAACAAGAATGGTAAAAGAAGGCCAGAACTTAACAGGTAAAAAGGACAAAATATACAAAATGAAAAATATTAATCAATAAAACAAGAAAACGACATCAAACAGAATTTTCCGGCCGTCCAAATCAGAGAAAGTAGAATACATGAATGTATGCAAAGCTTTATTGACTGATACCCCTTCCCCCTACTCATGAAAAGTATTTACAACGTCTTGGTTAGGGAATTAAGGTAGTAGACTTAGGTTAAGGGAGATAACTCTTTAAATCATATTTGGAAAACAAAATATTAATTTTGGCAGTTTTCTCAAAAACTACAAATTTGAAATAGACTATAGCAACAGAATGCCAGTAATTCAGGGATTTTAAGGCATTAAACCATGAAATACAGCATTATACTACAAATTCATCACAAACATATTTTATTAAAATATTTCCTGTATACTGCGGCATTAAAGGTTTCTCAACACAGTTTTATCGTACATTTTGGCCAAAATCAAGGGACCAGATTTGGCCCCTACTGCTTCGACAAAGGACTGCAGTGTATAAAAATTGACCAATTATGCTTCTTTTATCATAACTCAACACAAATCATCCCGTTTTGACCACATTGATGCAGACGTAGCAGATCTACGGTCGACCGAAACACCCTACCCCAAATGCGTATTTCGGAATACCTATATAATGAAATAGACTATAGTTTTGACGTCATAGTATTTGCAAGAGTTTTATTGCAGGAATTTCAATTTCTATGCCGAAAGTTTTGTCGGGTAATGAAGTTCAGTAATTAAAGATGTCTGGGATGAAAATTTCTTTGGTGAATTTTGTAGACCAGGATTCGTTACTATTGTCGCCTATGGGAAAATTAATGGTTTATTGTAACCTATATCAAAGGTGAATTTTTTAAGATTTTTGTCAGAATCTGTCAATTATGCTATCAAATTACTTCATTTGTCATAGAAATTGAAATTCCTGCAATAAAACTCTTGCAAATACTATGACGTCACAAGCAGTAGGGGCCAAATCTGGTCCCTTGATTTTGGCCAAAATGTACGATAAAACTGTGTTGAGAAACCTTTAATGCTGCAGTAGTAGTTAACTATGGGGAAAAGTCGTAGGTTTTCAAAAAACGATTTT
>MJUU01007404.1:0-28686 GCA_002080025.1 Modiolus philippinarum | reverse complement strand
AAGTTGCACAGATTAACTATGTACCCTCTATTACTAGATCACAAAAAAATTAAAAGTTGAACAATGTATATTTTTGAAAAAAAGAACCGAAATCAAAATACATTCCACATGCACATCTTCAATATAGGAACAAATGAACTGCAAAATAAAAGCTTCCTAGCATCAAAACTCTGAGAGGAAGTGCGGAAAATCTGTGTACCCTGTATTAATAATTCACCCAATAAATGACTAAGTTCAACAATGTGTATTTTTTTCCAAAAATGCACCAAAATCAAAATCCTTCCCACATGCGCATCTTCAATATAAGTACAAATTATCTGCAAAATAAAAACTTCCTTGCATAAAAACTGTAGGAGTAGTCGCGTGGACAAACTATGTACCCCCTATTACTAATTATATATATATATAAATCATCAAAAATGATGAAGTTCAACTATGTATAATTTTGACAAAAATTAAAGAAAATCAAAATCCTTACCATATGCACAACTTCAATATAGGTACAAATGATCTGCAACAAAAACACTTCCTAGCATCAAAACTGTAGCAGGAGTTACGCGGACAAACTATGTACCCTCTATCACAAAATCACTAAAAAATGACCAAGTTCAACAATCTATATTTTTGACAAAAATTAACAAAAATGAAAATCCTTACCACATGCATATCTTCAATATAGGTACAAATGATCTGCAATATAAAAAACTTCCTAGCATTAAAACTGTAGAAGGAGTTGCGCGGACAAACTATATACCCTCTATGAAAAATCACCAAAAATGACTAAGTTCAACAATGTATATTTTTGACAAAAATGCACCAAAATCAAAATCCTTATCACATGCACATTTTCAATATATGTACAAATGATCTGAAAAATAAAAACTTTCTAGCATAAAAACTGTAGGAGGCGTTGCACGGACTAACCATGTAACCCCCTCGCACGGACGAACGGACGGATAGACGAACAGACGGACGGACGGACGGACGGACGTACAGGGGTAAAACAATATGCCCCCGACTTATCTTCGCGGGGGCATAAAAAGTTTATTTGAAGAAAAATAAAACAGATTAAAAAGTCAATTGTTCAGAGAACAATTGCAAGGTCTTTCTCCAGTTTTCACGATGATAACATGTTTGAGTTTGATTTTGTTGTCTATATCGGTCTAAAATGTGATGTAAGCAAAAGTTCTGACCTTAATAAGTCTTTTACTGAACGGTTGCTAGGGACTTTTTCGAAAAATAGGCTTGTTGCTAAGGACATGAAAATCATTTCCGGTTGGCAATGTCATATATTTTCTCTTTACAACATTACAAAACTTTTCCCTATGGTTGCTAAGGACTTTTATGGCAAATAACGTTGTTGCTAAGGTCCTTGACCTTTGACCTTGACCCCATTTTCTTTGCCTTGTTTAACTGAACATTTCTGTTCTTATAGTTTCTTTGTATCTTTTATAGTTTTGGGGCTATAAGCAAAAAAACCTAAAATTGGACCCCGAAAGACAGTTTTTCGGCCCTAGGTCCAAAACCAATGGTCTAATTATTTAGACCCAATGTACCAAATGTAGATCTTAATAAGACTAACATTTTTTTCCAATACATTCAATCAGCTATCTATTACGGTTTCCGAGTTTATCCACAAACAAGGTTCAAGTTCAAAGGTCAAGGTCACAATTCACTTTTGACCTTGACACCATTTTAAAGGTCAAGTCTTGTCAAGGACAATGGTGCAGGTTTCAGGTCACTGGGATTTATCATTTGGGAGTATTAAGCATTAACGGAAACTCAAAATCTTTCAAAGGGCAATAACTCATATCAAGAGTCAAATCTCCTCGGACTTAATGTAACAAAGTTGCGTCTCGGGACAATGAACATTTTTCCCATTAAAAGTCTTCAGCCATCTATTACAGTTAACAAGTGAAAGCGATAACAAAGTCAAACGACGTCGGTGACCTTGACCGGTAACCTTTGACCTTGACATTTTTAGATGGCCATATATGACTTATGATCATTGGTGAAGGTTTCAGGTCTCTGCGACTTATCATTTGGGATTATTATCCATTAACTGAAAAACTCAAAATCTTTCAAAAGACAATAACTCATATAGAGTCGTTGAATCACTTCGGACCAAATGTAACAAAGTTGCGTCTCATGATAATAAACAGTTTTCCCATTACATATTTTCAGCCATCTATTACGGTTTACGAGTTATAGCGATAACAAGGCTAAAGGTCATCGGTGACCTTGACCGGTGACCTTTGACCTTGACATTTTTAGATGGCCATATATGACTTATTAACAATGGTGAAGGTTTCAAATCTCTATGACTTATCATTTGGGAGTATTTAGCATTAACTGGAACTAAAAATCTGTCAAAGTGCAATAACTCATATAAAGAGTCGTCAAATCCCTTCGGACCAAATGTAACAAAGTTGAGTCTCATGATAATGAACATTTTTCCTATGAAATGTTTTCAGCCATCTATTACGGTTTACGAGTTGAAGCGATAACAAGGCTAAAGGTCATCTGTGACCTTTGACCTTGACATTTTTAGATGGCCATATATGACTTATAAATAATGGTGAAGGTTTCAGGTCTTTTCGAATTACGGTTTCTGAGAAAAAAAATTTACAGAAACCGTAAATTATTCAAAGGGCAATAACTCCAAAAATACCATACCGCACAGTTTCGGTCTAAATGTAACGAAGTTCCGTCATGACTCAAGGAACATTTTACTCATTAATCTTAATCAGCTATCTTTTACGGTTTCTGAGCTTAAGCGATAACAAGATTTTTTGTTCAGGGACAGATAACTCCGTTACTAAAAATAGGTCAATATGCTTGACTCAGTTTTGAGATCCCACAGTGATGTCGATTTATCACACCAAGTATCGAAATGATATGTCGCGTTGTTTTGTCACAGCTATTGCGGCGGACCAAAAAGAATAAAAAAAATAATCCGAAGAATTACAATAAGGTCTTTCACTGTGGTGAAAGACCTTAATAATCCGAAGAATTACAATAAGGTCTTTCACTGTGGTGAAAGACCTTAATAACAGGAAACAGCTATAATGGCTGCAAAACACTGTAACATGCCACAACGTATCAAGAAATAGCAAAAATAAATCAACAGAAATAATAAAATAAAATAAAAGACACACGCATACAACGATAGGAACTCGGGACGGCTTGACTTGGTACCAGCACTTACAAAAGTCAGCAGTAGGGTTATACGCGTATATGGGTACCCAAACCTCCCGTTTCTCTTTTCCGATTTCATGTAGTATGATAAACATACGAATAAACCCCCAAACTGGTAGACTACTAACCCCCTGACCACAATCTTGAACAGGAAAAAGAACACAACGTAATTTTGAAAGATGGTTCAAGGAGTGCTAGCTCAAGGAGCCTAGTCCGCTAATAACATACTGACGCACTACGGAAGAAAAATAAAACCAAATACTTCCAGAAGAGTTTAGTTCAGAATCGTTATGTATGTAAGTAGACATGGGCAGTATCAGTGACGGGCAAGTATGCAAGTAGAAATCGCAGGTCACCTGATCCTAAAGCCAATTTATTGAATACATGCAGAATATCCTGTTGATATCCTCTAAAACGTAAAGAATGTAAGTTACGTCCATGTTTTTCTACATTTTTTATCATTTTCTGGCATTTTTTAACAAAACCTCCATAAACTCGAGGATGTGAAATAGTAATAAGCTATTTCCGAATGACATTATTAATCTATTATGGACTTCTCTCGAGGGAACCGTTTTCCTATAGTGTTGTCCTGGGCGTATAGTGCACGAACCGACAGGCGAGGGCACTATTCGCTCCGGACAACACTATAGAAAAACCGTTCGCTAGGGAGAAGTCCGTAATTAATTTAGTTCATAACAGAACATAACAAACTGAAAATGAGACAAAGTATAGTAAACCGGAAGTCACGTGAGGTATAGTCCCGTCGTCAAGTATAGTATCCCCGGGCAAGGTAAACAAAGAACTGTTCGAATATAGTGACGTCGGATCATCCAATGAAATCGTAGGATTTTTACATGTTATGTACTAAATTTTAATATCAAATGTGCATATATTTGATAATACATTGATTTAACAATTTATGAAATTTGTAACCTTGTTGTAAAAATTTGGATAAGATAGTAAGGTTACGTTCATTAAAGTCGTCAAGAGTAGAACAAACGCGATCGTACCAGTTGAGAAATATAAAACCCGTAGGATTGAGCCATAGGCACGTTGCCGTCAAGAAAAGAGAAGTTAGTAATATTTAATTCAGAATCACCCCTTTTATCGTAAATTTTAGTTTTATTTTACCAGTCAATGATGATAGTTAGCTCCAGAAAAGGGCAATATTTTGAATCATTATTAGCTTAATTAAGTTTCAGTTCTTGAAGATAAATGAAGTTGACATAATCTTAAAACCGGGGATTGTCAATAGTTAAAAGATATTGTCAATATACCTACTATTATCATTGAAAATAGAAATAAGTTGATCACTGTTTTGTACGGTTCGATTTTGTAGTTTTTTCATGAAGTCACAATAGAACGGATTGATTGATTGATTGATATGGGGTTTAATATCACTTTCAGCAGTATTTCAGCTAAGTCATGACGGTCAGTTTTAGTGGTGGGGGAAGCCGGAGTGCCGGAGAGAACCACCGACTTTGGGCAGGTAACTGACATACCTCATCACTTAGGATTGTAAGTCGACTGCACCCTTTTTGCAATGTACAATGTGGGGCGCGAACTCACATCGCAGTGGCGTTGTGTAGTTATTAGAACTACCTTACTGATCGGCCACCCAGGCCCGTAACAGAAAGGAAAAAGATATGTAATGAGAGGTGCACAATGTGTACCCATGATAATTTAAATGAGCTGTTGATAAACAATGTTGCCTAAATGATCAAAATTGTTGTCCAGCAAAACATTAAGTGCCTTTTTATCTTGTTCTTAAAAGAAACCGCCTATATTTTATTTCTCATGGGTGACTTGTATAAGTCAAATGGAACCAGAGGCTCCCAGGAGCCTGTATCGCTCACCTGGCTTTCAGTTGCCACAAATCAAGGTAACAATGAAAGTTATACAGTTGATCTTCAGTTCGTAGGTCGAACACCTCCAATATCTTGAACTGAAACTTGAACGTGAAAAATCTGATCATGTTTTATTATATTTCTTTGTTGGGCTTTTTTGATAAAAAACGTTCTTGCTAGGGACCACTTTCGACATCATTTTTGAAGTCAAGACGTCATTTTGTAAATGGCAGTCAACAAACAATTTTCAACATCGGTTTTGAAGTTGCAACATCAATATCTATTTGGAAATCAAATTTCTTTGAAATCGGACAATGTTGAATTTTCCCGCCTTTTTGGCAGCCATTTTAAATATGGTGGTCAACGAACAATTTTTAACATCAGTTTTGAAGTTGCGACATCAAGACCTATTGGAAACTAAATGTCATTGAAATCGGACAATGTTGAATTTTCCCGCCTTTTTTGGCGGCCATTTTGAAAATGGCGGTCAACAAACAATTTTCAACATCGGTTTTGAAGTCGCAACATCAATATCTACTTGGAAACCAAATTTCATTGAAATCGGACAATGTTGAATTTTCCCGCCTTTTTTGGTGGCACTTTTGAAAATGGCGGTCAGGGAACAATTTTCAACACCGCATTTGAACTCGCAACATCAAGATCTATTTGGAAACCAAATTTCATTGAAATCGGACAATGTTGAATTTTCCCGCCTTTTTTTGGCGGCCATTTTGAAAATGGCGGTCAAGGAACAATTTTCAACATCAGTTTTGAAGTCGCCGCAGCATGGCAAACATTTCATCAATTTACACTTAACCCTCATCTTCTATAGTGTTGGAAATAATAGATGAAAATACGAAAATTTAAAAAATTTGGTGAAAAAAGGGCAATAACTCCTACAAGGGTTTATGGATTTTCCTTAAAATTTCAGGGTAGGTAGATCTTGATATGCTAAACATTTTTGCAATTTACACTTGACCTCTATCTGTTACACTTTTTGAAATAAAAAATAAAAAATGCACAAATTTCGAAAATTTTCGTCCGAGTACTTGAAATCTTACCCTTGAGTGTCTGTGATTTTCTGTCTGACCCTCGCCCTGGTGTTAGATTCTTATAATCGAATTATGAATTTTCCTATTGTTACTTCAACGTTATGTATTTATTGTGAAGGAAGGGTCACCAAACACAAGTAAGTAATCATGCCACGTTTCGATGACGTCACGAAAGGCTTTCATTATAATATCTTTATTTAAGAGGGTATCCCAATTAGTCTTGTCTATTTTGCATTAGGGCCGTCTAAATATCAAACTATTTATTATTCTTATATACACTGAATATCAAAATAGCTTTTTCATACTTAACCCTTTCTGTAATAGGGAACCACATTAAAATGTTGCATTTAAGAATTCTTGTAGCTGTCTTCTTTAATTTCATGATTCTTTATAAGTCTTTTTAGACGTATTACCCCTTTCCCAAACAGAGCTACAAATATCGATGTAAAGCAGGTAAACACTGTAAAAAAGGCTTGGCTAAAGCTAGCGAACAAAAGTAGCGAACAATAAGCCAGCGAACAATAAGGAGGTTTACCTAAAAACCTCAAGATAACATTATACCAAAACGTACTAAAAGAAAAATTAAATGAAGAACGATGTAATCTAAATAAAAAGCAGTAAAAAGCAATGAATTTATCAATTCTACTGTCGTATAAAGTCCGATGGATACTACAAAATATAAATTCATCGAAAAGGGAAGGAATTCCAACTTTGGGCCATTTTTGGACTACTTATAGAGATTGCCCCGGGATCTAATGTCCGTGGTCGGCTACTAAGGACATCCTTCGACTGTTCTACGATTCGCTACCATAGGGTTGTCGTCCAAAATTTGGGGGTGTTGTACGGTTTTAGTTTAAATGACCAGAAGGGGGCTCCCAACTTTTGACCTCTATTTGGACCACTTATAGAGATTGATTGCCCCGGGTTTTAATGGCCGTGGTTGGTTACTAAGGACATCATTCGACAGTTCTAAGGTTCGTTAACATAGGTTTGTCGTCCAAAATTTGGGGGTTTCGTACGGTTGAAGTTTAAATGACTAGAAAGAGGGGGGGGGGCAATATTGGGCTTCAATTTGGACCACTTAAAAAGATTGCCCCCGGGGTCTAATGCCGTGAATGTTTACTAAGGACATCGTTTCATCGTTCTACGGTGTGCAAATATAGGGTTGTCGTCCAAAACGTGGGCGTTTGGTACAATTGAAGTTTTAAAAAGCGAAAGAAGGGGGAGGGCTATCCACTATGGGCCTCTATTTGGACCACTTATAGAGATTGCCCCGGGGTCTAATGACCGTGGTCGTTTACTAAGGACATCGTTCGACCGTTCTACGATTCGATGACATAGGGTTGTCGTCCAAAATTTGGGGGTTTGGTACGGTTTTCGTTTAAATGACCAGAAAGAGGGTAGGGGCTACCCACTTTGGGCTTCTATTTGGACCACTTAAAGAGATTGCCCCGGGGTCTAATGCCTGTGGACGTTTACTAAGGACATCGTTTGATCGTTCTACGGTGGGCAAATATAGGGTTGTTGTCCAAAATTTGGGGGTTTGGTATGGTTTAAGTTTTAAAAATCGAAAGAAGGGGAGTGCTCCCACTATGGGCCTCTATTTGGACCACTTATAGAGATTGCCCCGGGGTCTAATGATTGTGGTCTATTACCAAGGACATCCCTCGACCGTTCTACGGTTCCCTTACATAGGGTTGTCGTCCAAAATTTGGGGGTTTGGTACGGTTGAAGTTTCAATGACTAGAAAGAGGGGGGGCTACCCACTTTGGGCCATTTTTGGACTACTTTTAGAGATTGCCCCGGGATCTAATGTCCGTGGTCGGCTACTAAGGACATCCTTCGACTGTTCTACGATTCGCTACCATAGGGTTGTCGTCCAAAATTTGGGGGTGTGGTACGGTTTTAGTTTAAATGACCAGAAGGGGGCTCCCAACTTTTGACCTCTATTTGGACCACTTATAGAGATTGATTGCCCCGGGTTTGAATGGCCGTGGTTGGCTACTAAGGACATCATTCGACAGTTCTAAGGTTCGTTAACATAGGTTTGTCGTCCAAAATTTGGGGGTTTCGTACGGTTGAAGTTTAAATGACTAGAAAGAGGGGGGGGCACCAATATTGGGCTTCAATTTGGACCACTTAAAAAGATTGCCCCGGGGTCTAATGCCGTGAATGTTTACTAAGGACATCGTTTCATCGTTCTACGGTGTGCAAATATAGGGTTGTCGTCCAAAACGTGGGCGTTTGGTACAATTGAAGTTTTAAAAAGCGAAAGAGGGGAGGGCTATCCACTATGGGCCTCTATTTGGACCACTTATAGAGATTGCCCCAGGGTCTAATGGCCGTAGTCGTTTACTAAGGACATCGTTCGACCGTTCTACGATTCGATGACATAGGGTTGTCGTCCAAAATTTGGGGGTTTGGTACGGTTTTCGTTTAAATGACCAGAAAGAGGGTAGGGGCTACCCACTTTGGGCTTCAATTCGGACCACTTAAAGAGATTGCCCCGGTGTCTAATGCCTGTGGGCATTTACTAAGGATATTGTTTCATCGTTCTACGGTGCGCAAATATAGGGTTGTCGTCCAAAATTTGGGGTTTTGGTATGGTTGAAGTTATAAAAACCGAAAGAAGGGGAGGGCTACCCACTATGGGCCTCTATTTGGACCACTTATAGAGATTGCCCGGGGTCTAATGGTCGTGGTCAATTACTAAGGACATGCCTCGACTGTTCTACGGTTCGCTAATATAGGGTTGTCGTCCAAAATTTGGGGGTTTGGTACGGTTGAAGTTTGAATGACTAGAAAGAGGGGGGCTACCCACTTTGGACTTCTATTTGGACCACTTATAGAGATTGCCCCGGGGTCTTATACCCATGGACGTTTACTTAGCACATCGTTTGATCGTTCTACGGTGCGCAAATATAGGGTTGTCGTCCAATATTTGGGGGTTTCGTACGATTGAAGTTTTAAAAACCGAAAAGGGGTAGAGCTACCCACTATGGGCCTCTATTTGGACCACTTATACAGATTGCCATGGGGTGTAATGGCAGTAATCGGTTACTAAGGACATCGTTCGGCCATTCTATGATTTGATAACATAGGGTTGTCGTCCAAAATTTGGGGGTTTGGTACGGTTTTCGTTTAAATGACCAGAAAGAGGGTAGGGGCTACCCACTTTGGGCTTCTATTTGGACCACTTATAGAGATTGCCCCGGGGTCTAATGGCCGTGGTCGTTTACTAAGGACATCGTTCGAGCGTTCTACGGTTCGATGACATAGGGTTGTTGTCCAAAATTTGGGGGTTTGGTACGGTTTTCGTTTAAATGACCAGAAAGAGGGTAGGGGCTACCCACTTTGGGGTTCTATTTGGACCACTTAAAGAGATTGCCCCGGGGTCTAATGCCTGTGGACGTTTACTAAGGACATCGTTTGATCGTTCTACGGTGGGCAAATATAGGGTTGTCGTCCAAAATTTGGGGGTTTGGTATGGTTAAAGTTTTAAAAATCGAAAGAAGGGGAGTGCTCCCACTATGGGCCTCTATTTGGACCACTTATAGAGATTGCCCCGGGGTCTAATGATTGTGGTCTATTACTAAGGACATCCCTCGACCGTTCTACGGTTCGCTTACATAGGGTTGTCGTCCAAAATTTGGGGGTTTGGTACGGTTGAAGTTTGAATGACTAGAAAGAGGGGGGGCTATCCACTTTGGGCTTCCATTTGGACCACTTATAGAGATTGCCCCGGGGTCTTATGTCCGTGGACGTTTACTTAGCACATCGTTTGATCGTTCTACGGTGCGCAAATATAGGGTTGTCGTCTAAAATTTGGGGGTTTGGTATGGTTGAAGTTTTAAAAACCGAAAAAAGGGGAGGGCCACCCACTATGGGCCTCTATTTGGACCATTTATAGAGATTGCCCCGGGGTCCAATGGTCGCCGTCTGTTACTAAGGAGATCCCTCGACCGTTCTACGGTTCGCTAACATAGGGTTGTCGTCCAAAATTTGGGGGTTTGGTACGGTTGAAGTTTCAATGACTAGAAAGAGGGGGGGCTACCCACTTTGGGCTTCTATTTGGACAACTTATAGAGATTGCCCCGGGGTCTAATGCCCGTGGACGTTTACTAAGCACATCGTTTGATCGTTCTACGGTGCGCAAATATAGGGTTGTCGTCCAAAATTTGGGATTTCATACGGTTTAAGTTTTAAGAACCGAAGAGGGGGAGGGCTACCCACTATGGGCCTCTATTTGGACCACTTATAGAGATTGCCCCGGGGTCTAATGGCCGCAGTCGTTTACTTAGGACATTGTCCGACCGTTCTACGATTCGATGACATAGGTATGTCGTCCAAAATTTGGGGGTTTGGTACGGTTTTCGCTTAAATGACCAGAAAGAGGGTAGCGGCTACCCACTTCGGGCTTCTATTTGGACCACTTAAAGAGATTGCCCCGGGATCTAATGCCTTTGGACGTTTACTAAGGACATCGTTTCATCGTTCTACGGTGCGCAAATATAGGGTTGTCGTCCAAAATTGGGGGGTTTGGTATGGTTGAAGTTTTTAAAACCGAAAGAAGGGGAGGGCTACCCGCTATGGGCCTCTATTTGGACCACTTATAGAGATTGCCCCGTGGTCTAATAGTCGTGGTCTATTACTAAGGACATCCCTCGACCGTACTACGGTTTGCTAACATAGGGTTGTCGTCCAAAATTTGGGGGTTTGGTACGATTGAAGTTTGAATGACTATAAAGAGGGGGGTACCCACTTTGGGCTTCTATTTGGACCACTTATAGAGATTGCCCCGGGGTCTTATGTTCGAGGACGTTTACTTAGCACATCGTTTGATCGTTCTACGGTGCGCAAATATAGGGTTGTCGTCCAAAATTTGGGGTTTCGTACGGTTGAAGTTTTAAAAACCGAAAAGGGGGAGGGCTACCCACTATGGGCCTCTATTTGGACCACTTATAGAGATTGCCCCGGGGTCGAATGGCGGTGGTCGGTTACTAAGGACATCATTCGGCCATTCTATGATTTTATAACATAGGGTTTTGTACGGTTTGGTACGGTTGAAGATTGAATGACTAGAAAGAGGGGGCTACCCACTTTTGGGGCTCTATTTAGACACTTATAGAGATTGCCCCGCGGTCTAATGCCCATGGTCGGTTACCGAGGATATAGGTCGGCCGTTCTACGATTCGATAACACAGGGTTGTCGTTTAAAATTTTGGGGTTCGGTACGGTGTTCGTTTAAATGACCAATAAGAGGGGCTCCAAACTTTTGGCTTCTATTTGGAACACTTATAGAGATTGATTGCCCCGGGTTTTAATGGCCGTGGTCGGTTCCTAAGGACATCATTCGACCGTTCTAAGGTTCGTTAACATAGGTTTGTCATCCAAAATTTGAGGTTTCGTACGGTTGAAGTTTAAATGACTAGAAAGAGGGGGGTGGGGCTACCCACTTTGGGCTTCAATTTGAACCTCTTAAAGAGATTGCCCCGGGTTCTAATGCCGTGGATGTTTACTAAGGACATCGTTTCATCGTTCTACGGTGTGCAAATATAGGGTTGTCGTCCAAAACGTGGGCGTTTGAAGTTGAAATTTTAAAAAGCGAAAAAAGGGGAGGGATACCCACTATAGGCCTCTATTTGGACAACATATAGAGATTGCCCCGGGGTCTAATGGCGGTGGTCGGTTACCAAGGACATCGTTCCACCATTCTATGATTTGATAACATTGGGTTGTCGTCCAAAATTTGGGGGTTAGGTACGGTTGAAGATTGAATGACTAGAAAGAGGGGGGGCTACCCACTTTTGGGCCTCTATTTGGACACTTATAGAGATTTCCCCGGGGTCTAATGCCCGTGGTCGGTTACTAAGGACATCGTTCGACCGTTCTACGATTCAATAACATAGGGTTGTCGTCCAAAATTTGGGGGTTTGTTACGGTTTTCGTTTAAATGAACAGAAAGAGGGGGCTACCAATTTTGGGCTTCTATTTGGACCGCTTATAGAGATTGCCCCGGGGTCTAATGGCCGTGGACGTTTACTAAGGACATCGTTTCATCGTTCTACGGTGCGCAAATATAGGGTTGTGCAAAAGTTTGGTGTTTTGTTCAGTTGAATGTTTAAAAACCGAAAAGGAGGAGGGCTACCCACTATGGGCCTCTACTTGGACCACTTATAGAGAATGCCCCGATGTCTAATGGCGGTGGTCGGTTACTAAGGACATCGTTCGACCGTACTTCGACTCGATTACATAGGGTTGTCGTCCAAATTTGGGGGTTTGGTACGATTGAAGTTCGGATGACTAGAAACAGGGGGCTACCCACTTTGGGCTTCTATTTGGACCATTTATAGAGATTGCCCCGGGGTCTAATGCCCGTGGTCGGCTACTAAGGACATTGGTCGACCGTTCTACGATTCGATAACATAGGGTTGTCGTCCAAAATTTGGGGGCTTGGTACGGTTTTCGTTTAAATGACAAGAAAGAGGGGCTACCAATTTTGGGCTTCTATTTGGAACACTTATAGAGATTGTCCCGGGGTCTAATACTCTTGGACGTTTACTAAGGACATCGTTTGATCGTTCTACGGTGCGCAAGAATTGGATTGTCGTCCAAAATTTGGGGGTTTGGTACGGTTGAAGATTGAATGACTAGAAAGAGGGAGGCTACCCACTTTGGGCCTCCATTTTGACACTTTTAGATATTGCCTCGGGGTCTAATGCCCGTGGTCGGTTATTTAGGACATCGTTCGACCGTTCTACGATTTGAAAACAGGATTGTCATCCAAATTTTGGGGGTATGGTACGGTTTTCGTTTTGAATGACCAGAAAGAGGCGGCTACCCACTTTTGGCTTCTATTTGGACCATTTATAGAGATTCTCCCGGGGTATTATGCCTGTGGAGGTTTACTAAGAACATCGTTTCATCGTTTTACGGTGCGCAAATATAGGGTTGTCATCCAAAATTTTGGGGTTTGGTACGGTTGAAGTTTTAAAAACCGAAAAAAGGGGGAGGCTACCCACTATAGGCCTCTTTTTGGACTACTTATAGAGATTGTCCCGGGGTCTAATGGCGGTGGTCGGTTAATACGGACATCGTTCGACCGTTCTGTGATTCGATAACAAAGGGTTGTCGTCCAAAATTTGGGGGTTTGGTACGGTTGAAGATTGAATGACTAGAAAGAGGGGGCTACCCACTTTTGGGCCTCTATTTGGACCACTCATAGAGATTGCCCCAGGGTCTAATGCCCGTGGACGTTTACTAAGGGCATTGTTTGATCGTTCTACGGTGCGCAAATATAGGGTTGTCGTCCAAAATTTGGGGGTTTGGTAAGGTTAAAGCTTAAATGATAAGAAAGAGGGGAAGGGTTACCAAATTTCGGCCTTTATTGGACCACTTATACATTGCCCCGGGTTCTCATGGTTATGGGCGGTTACTTAGTAGATCAATTGACCGTTTTACGGCGCGCTTACATAGAGCTCTCGTCCGGGGTTGGTTCGATTGAAGTGCTAATAGCCCGAACGACGGGGCTACCACTTTGGGCCGCTATTTGGATCACTTGTAGAGATTTTTACGGGTTTTAATGACGGTTTAAGTTTAAAAATAGCGAAAAGGAAGTGTCATTCACTCCTGAGCTCTATTAAGACTACCTGTAAAGTTTTTTATAGCTGAATATGCCAAAAAATCTTAATTTACTTTCATGTATTCAGTTTGGAGTGATAATATTGTTAATGTGTTGAAATAAAAGTTACAGCAACTTTTTGTCCTTTTCCAGATTCTTTTTAATGTTACCTTTGAAGATGTAATAAATAACTAAATACCGAAGTTACTGTGAATTTACTTTCTGCATATGCGCATTTCGACAACTTATGTCTCATCAGTGCAGATAAAATCTAAACGTTTGGAAGACCATAAATTCAAAGATGTTAAAAACTGATAGAGAACAAATAACCAAACTGATCTAAATTTAAAGCCAAAATCAGCTAAGGACAGAGCTTTGCATGAGGGAGATACTCCTTAGTTTTCAATAAAATTTACAAAATTTTAGATATTGGAAGGTTTCAAAAATAATCGGTTTTCGGGTCAGCACCGAAGTACTGACTACTGGGCTGGTGAATACCCTCGGGGACTAACAGTCCACCAGCAGTGGCATCGACCCATGTGAGTAACATCAACATCTAACGTAAAGTTGAAATTTTCCTATGTGATTTAGATATAAATGATTTTTATCATGTTTTAATATTGGTCTTCCCATGTATAGATTTTAATACAACAGATGAAAACTTACTTCTTGCAGGCATAGAGCGAATTACAGTGCAATGTAATGCACTGAATTACCATTACTTGAAGATAATTTGCATTGAATTACTATTACCATTACATGAGATTTGCAAAGAAATGCATTGAATTACCATTACTTTAGCTCAGTAATGCATTGAATTACCATTACATTTTGACATTTTATCAACAAATATATAATCAACTTAGATAAACATCTCTTTTCTTTTGCTGGAAAACAAAGTAAACAAAAAGATGTATGGTGTAAAGTGTCTGAATTTTATTATCCCACAAAATTATCTTTTTGTAACAATATAAAATTTTAAAATTTACATAAAAGTAGGCGCCACATACTGCTTAAGATTTTAAATTACAGGTAATTAAAATGGTATAAAAAACGATTACAGTGGACAACAATGTCTTGATCATTTAATTTGACAGTATTGTTAATTAAGTTTGTTTTTACAACAGAGTCCAAACTTTTAATCTAATTAAAGAAATGTATTGTATCAAAGACGTGTCTAAAGTATGACTTCACTTTTTACATTGGGAGAGGGGGTGGGGTCTTTAAGGTAATGAATCAATACACACATCTTCATGATTGCTTAGTACTGCCAGTTATATTTAAAATACAAATGATCATTCCTTTGGATATTGAAAAGGGAAAAATTTTAGTTGCCATGAAACATACAGGCTTGTAGACCAAAAGAATGTCCTTACATTTAGACATGCTGTACATTATATCATTTGATTAAACCCTGATTAAAATATTATATTTTATACTATTCATCATTTGGGACATAGCAGATTAGATTTATTAACATGTTCTAACTTAATTTCATTTTATTTGGATTTTTTTATTTAAAAACATGCAGTAAAATGGATGGTTAATTATTTTGACATGTCCTACTAGTATTTAAGTCTTCTATTAATCACCCTCTATATTTGTACAACAGGAAAAGTAATGCAATGTAATGCACTGTAATGGATGAATTACAAACATTTTTGTGATAGTAATGCATTGAATTACCATTACATGTAATGCAAAAATTGATGCATTACACATTACATTGAATTACTTGCATTGCAATGCATTACCATTACACATTAGCATTACCCCATGCCTTACTTCTTGAAATACGAAAACAGCAAAACAAAATTAATCACAGTAAAATAAATGGGTATATTCATGCTTTAAAACAATTTAGTTAACATTATGTTGAATCAAAAATCCATTCAGTATATTTTCAAGCCTAGTAGTAATGAAATCTTTGAACCCTATTTCAGAAATTTGCGTCTGTTATTATGTCACCCCAGACGTAGTCGTGGTAACATGTTCTTATTCTACGTTTCTTCTGATTATTATTATTATTATTATTATTATTCCAATAATTTTGTCCGCGCCGTCATTTTGAGACGGCTTGATGAAATCAAATGAAACTTTGCAAGAAGTTAGATCACTTTAAGGAGTTGTGCTCTCCATGAAAAAATTTTTCAAAATGGCCGCCGAAATACGTCAAAATTTTGAACATCGTCGCATCTCAACGAAAATTGATTTCTAGGTATATTTTGAGGTTGCTGGATTCTAAAATAATGCACCAGTGCAACATCAATGAGATTAAGGCGAGTTCGAGTATAGGATATTAAACAAAATCACCAAAGTACGCTAAAAGAAATCATGGTTTAACGAGAACACTCATTTCAATTTTTAAATTCAGATACATGTACTAATGCAGGAGAAAAACAAACAAACTATGGTGGTTTATCTATATACTTGATATCAATTTGTATAATTTTCCTTTTTGTCAAGTTATGATATTTTAAGGTTATATAATTTTTTTAAATAGTATTCCCACATAATTTTAACACATCACATTTTTCAATAATCCATAATTGAGCAACACTCTGCATAGATTTTGAAGTATCGGTCAATTTTAGAAAATTCAAGTCCATCTTTCAATAATCTTACAATGCAATCAAGTCTTTTGATATATTTTAGAAAAATTCAAGGCATTTATATGGTTATTGGAAATTTAACCATGGCCTGGGCCTTTATATTCGAATTTAGCCCGGGTTAAGGGGGTAGACCTGGGGAAACCTAAAATTTTCCACTCGTTTAATTTTTTAGATATTTTCAGTATTAAAACTACACATGTTCATGTCGACTTTAAGCAATTTTCAACAATTTTTACCGTCCCGTTTTTTGTCTAGATGTCATCAAAGATACCCCGTTTTCTCATATTATTTGGTCAGTTTAGGACTTGATTGTGGTGTATAAAATTGGCTCTAATTAAATTTGTATTTGATTTAAAATTATTTCAGATGCAAAATTCTGTAGTTAAGACATGTGTGAAAGTAAACATCAATAATGATAGTAAATTTAACTGGTTTGAACTGAAGTACATGGGTGTTCGGAACAGCATAGGCTAAAATTTTTACTATATTTTGATCACAATTAAACACTTCTTTAAAAAAATCTGTCGTTTAATTTTCACCAAAGACTGAGAATAGAAAGAATACTAGTATATGTAAGATATATAATAATTTTAGAAAATTCCACCGTCCTATTTTTTTCTTAATTTACAATAAAGTGGGTAAAAATCAATAAAATTGCTGAATCTAAGCTATAAATTACCTCCCTTGGAAGAAATCTGACTTTTACATATTTTCATTATCTTTGGACAGCATTGCAAAAGTGTGGAGTAAAATGCACATATTATATATAACTAGATGTTAGGTTATTGTTTTCATGACAAAATGAATATTTATTTACTTTGTGGGAAAAAATTTACAATTTAAATTTTTTTACTTTACCTATTGCAATGATTCTATTTGTTCGTGTAGGTAATAAAAAAGTGAAAAACAGAGTTATCTCCTCCTACCCCAGGTCTACCCCCTTAAATATACGGATATAAAGGCCCAGCCTATGGTTAAATGGCAATAACCATATACCTGCCATGAATTATTTCAATTTAAGATGACAGAAATGGAATTTGCCATTCTGAAGCGACCTAAGAGAAGACGGATTTCTAGCCCCATTGCTGTCTGTGTCTATGACGTCACAATACTAAACCTGACGTTTTCAAACATATGCAAGTACAAAATTGACTTCGAAAGCAAAACAATACATATTTACGTGTCTGAATGGCATGATCTAGTTTAAAACTGTTTTACATGTTTTCCTACATAAGCTAAGACGAACAAAATCAAAAACATTGTTGTTTTTATCCCGTTTACTCATATTCCGATAACATTTGCGCATGTGCAAAATATATGGTTATTGGGTATGATACTGGTTGACGATTTACAACAGCCATGCTACAATAATCGTTTGCATATTGTGTGAATTGTGACGAGGACCCTTTTGTACATCCCATGTGGGTCATATAATAAAGATGTTATGCAGTTATGATGTTCAATTCATTATTCACAATTAACGGACCACAACCTGGGATGTTTTAGTTGCATTTATACATGAAATCCACCTTTGTTACAATGGCACCCAACGTACGTGGGATATCAAGGGATTATGAAATTTCGAAATCAACAGTTCAGAAGAGTGAGTGAATGGAAAGTGCAGACTACATCACAAAACTGTCCAAATCAGACATGTTTGCTGATTTGCTGACACAAGATTAAGATTGAAGCAGCCCGTACTATACTGGGCATTTTAAGGACACCTACCCATACTACCCATATGGATAAATGACAGGGACGTCATTTTTGTGAGGGCGGGGAGTATGTGGTAGAGTGATTTATTTCCATATTTTAATAATTTACAGTAAATATTATATTTGAATAATTCAATAAATATAATCACATGATTTTAACATGTTAGTATTCTTTTATAAAATACATAGATTTATTCTATGCTCCACTAGTTACATGAACATTTCCTAATTATTTTATAGTTCATTGGATCTTTCATATTCATTAGTTATCCATTTGTATTTCTCTTGACTTTACCAATCTCTTTATGTGTATGGTAAAAGGTCTATATTCTTACTTTCATTGGTTTACTAGGGGTCAATCTCAGTTTGATTTCTGGGACTGAAAATTTCTTACTTCTTGGGGAACTCTTACAAAATTTGCTCTTCTGTCAAGACACAGCCATTTCAATAATTTTTTTTGGATCATCTGATTCCTACTATATACCACCATAGACCAGTGTTTACTATGTTGCTATTAGCCATTGATTGCACATGTATTATGTGAATTGTGACGAGGACCCTTTTGTACCTCCCACATGGGTCATATAATAAAGATGTTGAATTCATTATTCACAATTAACGGACCATAACTTGGGATGTTTTAGTTGCATTTATACTTGAAATCCACCATTGTGACATTTACACCTAAAATGTTGCAGTAGATTAGACAAATAAAAATGAATTTTAGTTTCTCATTGTCGCAAGGTCAAATTCCCTCCCCCGATTTGAATTTTTCTAAGATGATTTATTTAATCAAATGCTGATGTGTAGTATATAATTCTATTTTGCTCCTTATAAAAAGACATTTTAATTTTAAAGAAGGTTTTTACCTCGAATGTCCTATAATAATGAATTCTAAGTTTTAACAAACATTTTGTCAAACTATGCAAATTGTGGTTATCTGTAGTTCTTATCTATATTCTTACCCTTTAGACTGCTGACTTCATTGACTGTGATGCCTCTTTTCCAGTTTACATTTGAGCTAACTCCCGATGCTGGTATATATACTGATATAGAACAAATTACCGAAGTTACTGTTTATTTCTTTCTGCATATGCGCATTTCGACAACTTATGTCTCATCAGTGCAGATCATACCAAAACATTTGGAAGTCCTTTGACCGCAAAAATGTGTAAAAGCTGATGGAGAACAAATGACCAGAAGGGTCTAAATAACAAAGCCGAAATTCAAGTAAGTACAGAGCTACATGTATGCATGAGGGAGATACTCCTTAGTTCAAAACAAAAAATGTTGTAAATTAAATGAGAACCGAACCGTCAATCAACAATGAATAATTTAGATATTGCAAGTTTTAATAAAATCGATTTTCATGTCAGCACCGAATTACTGACTACGTACTTGGTTGGTGAATGCCCTCGGGGACTAAAAGTCCATCAGCAGAGGCATCGGCCCAGTGGTAATATAAAACAAAATACCGAAGTTACTGTTAATTTATTTTCTGCATATGTGCATTTCGACAACTTATGTCTCACCAGTGCAGATCAAACCAAAACAATTGGATGTCCTTTAACAAAAAATGTAAAAGTTGATGGAGAACAAATGACTAGAAAGTGATCGAGTTATGGACCGAGGGGTGCTTGGGTGGTGGGAGGGCATGCTATTGGAATAAGGCAACCCATGGAAAAGTGGTATTTTGAAGTATAATTTTGTCAAAATTACGGAACTGTAGGACACCGAAGAAGACATTATACCCACCATTCGTATAAATGTGTGACTCCTAGGCAATGCTTAGTCTGTCAGTGGTTAACTTAGGAAGGCCGTTTCTGCCATATTTCATACTTCTGATTTTTTTTTTGTTTCTTTTTATTTCAAACTGAAGTAGTAGTGAAGCAACTAAGATCTTCAAATGAGATTGACCATTGACCCATTCTACAGACTCAGGCATTTATTTCATGTCTGGGAGGTCATCAAATGAGGTCACCCAGGAAAAAATCCGGTTTTTATAAACCTTCAAAATTTCAATTTTTATTCTTCAGAAAACTGCATATATTTTGTTCTTNAAAAAAAAAAAAAAAACAAAAAACTAAAAACAAAAAAACAAAAATAAAAAAAAAAAAACAAAAAAAAAACATGTTTTGATGACACGTCTATTTATGGGGTATGCAAAGAACATTAACATGCAGCAGGACCACACACTTCAACAGTCGTGCTTAGCAGTCTAAGGGTTAAGATGTGCAGAGAAGTATATGTAGATTTGTGTTGCACTGTCTTATGTCTGGAGTATGTATATAATGTTTACAAGTCTAAAAGAGGGAAAGTGGCACTATATCAATGTACTGAGATAGCGAGGATTCATATTTTGAAGTTTTTGATTAGTATATGATACTAGTATATTTAATCATAATTATATAAAGTATGTTTTTAATGCATTTGGGCTACGGGACCCGCTAATTTGGCTCCGGGTTCAACTTTCTGTGCTGCATGCTCCACATATATAGGTTCCGTGCACTCAGTGGCATGTATTCTATTAGGTAGATTTTAGACAGTTTCAATAAAAATAGAAAGCAATCGATTGCCGTAGCTATAGGTCAAATTCAAATGGAAAAAGGTTAGCACAAAATGGTGGAGTATGAAGTAATTTAAAGCAAAAAAATGATTGCAATATTGTTCCTGTAACCGCCTGAAAAGAAAAATACAAAGCAAATCGACGTCATGACTCAAGTAAATTAATATATGCTGAAATACTCAGTCATTGTGTTACCCATGCTATCATTTCTGTACAACTTAGATAATTATCCCATTTTAAAATAAATATTCAAATAAACGCGATAGAACACAGTCACAAATAATTAGGCGGTAGTACTATTCAAACTCGCTACACAATGCGTATATTGGTAGGGCTGGAAAGTACGTTTGGTAACCATGTTACCGTATACTTTTATGAACGAGCAACATGTCATGCGATAGCCTAGAATACTGACCTATCACGCATGTAGAAAATGTATACCAAAATAGGCGCTGTCATTATTGATACAAATTGGAGTTTTGCAATTCAACTGCTAGTATTTGCATACAAGTAGTCTCCCTTAGTTCTTCCCTTTCAGTATGAAGAAAAATAAACTCAGACACTGAAATGAAGATTTTGTCCGTCATTAAAATGAAGCCATAATGTCTTTTAGGTAAATTTTATTATAATTCAATAAAAACTTAGTTCTATCTCCCTCAATGCATAGATAATTTGGTACCAGTTTGTTGACTTTTGGTATCCACTGCTCTTCAAAATCTGATTTATTTCGAGCCCACACTTTTCGCCTTGACCGCCACTGCTCATGATGAAGTTTATTCCATAAACAGCTGTCTGACGACCTTAATTGATATTGGTTTCTTTTATAATCCTACAACCACTTGGTCGATACCACTGCTGGTGGACTGAAAATCCTCGGGGTATCACCAGCCTAGTCTTCAGCATTTCGATATTGGCATGACAGCATGTGATACATTTTGATTGGAATTTTCTGTCTTACATTTGTGGACTGCTAAAAACTAATTTGATTACCTCATTAATTAGGTATCCTTTGATATATTGAGATAGATTTGGTATCGCTTTGTAGACTTACAGTTTTCAATACTCTCAATGGTCTAATTTAAATGGATTCCCAAACATTTGGCCTTGAGAGTCAATGATGAAGGTTCTTCCAACGCCGTTAGATCCCGTGGCATCCTCTATAAGTCGTCCAAATAAAGGCCCAGAGTTGGTAAACCCCTCCTCTTTCTGGTCATTTAAATTGAACTAAAACTAAACCAAACCCCCAAATTTTGGACGACAATCCTATCTTACCGCACTATAGGACGGTCGAGGAATAATCTTAGTAACCGACCCCTACCACCAAAACCCGAATCAATCACTATAAATGGTCAAAATAGAGGCCCAAAGTAGGTAGGCCGCTTCTTTCTTGTCATTTACACATCAACCTTACCAAACCCCTTTTTGCAGTCATTTAAACTTCAATCGTACCAATCCCGCAAATTTTTGACAACAAACCTTTTAGTGAACCGTAGGACCGTCGGAGAATGTCCTAAGTAACCGACCACGGCCATGAGACCCCCGGAGCAATCTCTATAAAAGGTCAAAATAGAGGCCCAAACTGGGTAGCCCCTCTTTTAGTAGTAATTTAAACTTCAACCGTACCAAACCCCAAAATTTTGGACGAAAACCCTATATTTTCGCACCGTAGAACGATCAACCGATGTCCTTAGTAAACGTCCACGGCCATTAGATCCCGGGGCAATCTCTATAAGTAGTCCAAATAGAGTTCCAAAGTGGGAAGCCCCCTCTTTCTAGTCATTTAAACTTCAACCGTACCACCAAACCACCAAATTTTGGACGAAAACCCTATATTTGTGCACTGTAGAACGAACAAACGATGCCCTTAGTAAACGTCCACGGGTATTAGATCCCGGGGCAACCTTTAAAAGTGGTCTAAATAGAGGCCCAAAGTGGATAGGCCGCCCCCTCTATGTAGTCATTAAAACTTCAACAGTATCAAACCCCCTAATTCTGAACGACAACCCTATGTTAGCGAACCGTAGAATGGTCGAAGGATGTCCTTAGTAACCAACCACAGCTTTTAGATCCGGGGGCAATCTCTAAAAGTCGTGCAAATAGAAGCCCATAGTGGGTATCCCTCCCCCTTTTTCGGTCATTTAAACTTCAAAAGTACAAAACCCCAAAATTTTGAACGACAACCCTATTTTAGCGAACCTTAGAACGGTCGAAGGATGTCCTTAGTAACTAACCATGGCCATTAGAAACCGGGACAATCTCTAAAAGTGGTTCAAAAAGAGGCCCATAGTGGGTAGGCCTTCCCCTTTTTTGGTCATTTAAACTTCAATCGTACCAAACCCCCAAATTTTGGACGGCAACCCTATATTTGCGCACGTAGAACGACGAAACGATGTCCTTAGTAAACGTCCATAGGCATTAGACCCCAGGGTAATCTCTATAAGTGGTCCAAATAGAGGCCCAAAGTGGGTAACCCCCTCTTTCTTGTCATTCAAACTTCAACCGTAGCAAACCATCAAAATTTTGGACGGCAACCCTGTTATCGAATCGTAGAACGGTCGAACGATGACCTTAGTAAACGACCACGGCCAGTAGACCCCGAAGCAATCTCTATAAGTGGTCCAAATAGAAGCCCAAAGTGGGTAGCCCCCACCCTCTTTCTGGTCATTTAAACGAAAACCGTAGCAAACCCCAAATCTTGGACGACAACCCTATATTTGCGCACCGTAGAACGACCAAACGATGTCCTTAGTAAGCGTCCATGGGCATTAGACCCCAGGGCAATCTATAAGTGGTCCAAATAAATGCCCAAAGTGGGTAGCCCCCTCTTTCTTGTCATTCAAACTTCAACCGTATAAAACCCCAAAATTTTAGACGATAACCCTATGTTCCCGAACCTTAGAACGGTCTAGGGATGTCCTAAGTAACCGACCACGACAATTAGATCCCGGGGTAATCTCTGTAAGTGGTCCAAATAGAGGCCCATAGTGGGTAGCCCTCTCCTTTTTCGGTTTTTAAAACTTCAACCGTACCAAACCCCCAAACTCTATATTTGTGCACCGAAGAATGATCAAACGATGTCCTTAGTAAACGTCCACAGGCTTTGACCCCGAAGCAATCTCTATAAGTGGTCAAAATAGAAGCCCAAAGTGGGAAACCCCCCTTTTCTAGTCATTTAAACGAAAACCGTACCAAACCCCCAAAGTTTGGACGACAACCCTATGTTATCGAATCGTAGAACAGTCGAACGATGTCCTTACTAAACGACCACGACCATTAGACCCCGGGGCAATCTCTATAAGTGGTCCAAATAGAGGCCAATAGTGGGTAGCCCTCCCCCTTTTTCGGTTTTTAAAACTTCAACAGTACCAAACCCACAAATTTCGGAAGACAACTCTTTATTTGCGCACCGTATAATGATGAAACGATGTCCTAAGTAAACGACCAAGGCCATTAGACCCCGGGGCAATCTCTATAAGTGGTCCAAATAGAAGCCCAAAGTGGGTATCCCCCACCCTCTTTCTGGTCATTTAAACGAAAACCGTACCAAACCTCAAAATTTGGGACGACAACCCTATGTTTTCAAATCGTAGAACGGTCGAACGATGTCCTAAGTAACCGACCACGGGCATTAGACCCCGGGGCAATCTCTATAAATGTCCAAATATAGGCCCAAAGTGGGTAGCCCCCCCTCTTTCTAGTCATTCAATCTTCAACCGTACCAAACCCCCAAATTTTGGACGACAATCCTATATTTGCGCACCGTAGAACAATCAAACGATGTCTTTAGTAAACGTCCAAGGGCATTAGACCCCGGGGCAATCTCTTTAAATGGTCCCAATAGAAGCCCAAAGTGGGTAGCCCCCCTTTTCTAGTCATTTAAACATCAACCGTCCCAAACCCCGAAATTTTGGACGACAACCCTATCTTATCGAATCATAGAACAGTCGAACGATGTCCTTAGTAAACGACCAAGGCCATTAGACCCCGGGGCAATCTCTATAAGTGGTCCAAATAGAAGCCCAAAGTGGGTAGCCCCAACCTCTTTCTGGTCATTTAAACGAAAACCGTACCAACCCCCAAATTTTGGACGAGAACCCTATGTTATCGAACCGTAGAACGGTCGAAGGATATCCTTAGTAACCGACCATGGCCGTTAGACCCCGGGGCAATCTCTATAAATGGTCTAAATAGAGGCCCATACTGGGTAGCACTCCTCCTTTTTTCGTTTTTAAATTTTCAACCGTACCAAACCCCCAAATTTTGGACGGCAACCCTATATTTGCGCACCGTAGTACGATCAAACGATGTCCTTAGGAAACGTCCACGGGCATTAGACCCCGCGGGGCAATCTCTATAAGTGGTCCAAATGGAGGCCCAAAGAGGTTAGCCCCTCTTTCTAGTTATTCAAACTTCAACCGGACCAATCCCCAAATTTTGGACGACAACCCTATGTTAGCGAACCGTAGAACGGTCGAGGGATATCCTAAGTAACCGCCCCGACCATTAGACCCCGGGGCAATCTCTATAAGTGGTCCAAATAGAGGCCCATAGTGGGTAGCCCTCCCCCTTTTTTCGGTTTTTAAAACTTCTACAGTACCAAACCCACAAATTTTGGAAGACAACTCTATATTTGCGCACCGTATAATGATGAAACGATGTCCTTAGTAAACGTCCTCGGGCATTAGACCCCGGGGCAATCTCTATAAGTGGTCCAAATAGAAGCCCAAAGTGGGTAGCCCCCACCCTCGTTCTGGTCATTTAAACGAAAACCGTACCAAACCCCCAAATTTTGGACAACCCTATGTTATCGAACCGTAAAACGGTCGAAGGATATCCTTAGTAACCGACCTCGGCCGTTATACCCCGGGGCAATCTCTATTAGTGGTCTAAATAGAGGCCCATAGTGAATAGCACTCCTCCTTTTTTTCGGTTTTCAAATTTTCAACCGTACCAAACCCCAAATTTTGGACGGCAACCCTATATTTGCGCACCGTAGAACGATCAAACGATGGCCTTAGTAAACATTCACGGACATTAGACCTCGGGGCAATCTCTATAAATGGTCTAAATATAAGCCCAAAGTGGGTAGCCCCCCCCCCCCCTTCTAGTCATTTAAACTTTAACCGTACCAACCCCCACATTTTGGACGACAACCCTATATTTGCTCACCACAGAACGATCAAACGATGTCCTAAGAAAACGTCCACAGGCATCAGACCCCGGGGCAATCTCTATAAGCGGTCCAAATAGAAGCCGAAAGTGGGTAGCCCCACCCTCTTTCTGGTCACTTAAACGAAAACCGTACCAAACACCCAAATTTTGGAAAACAACCCTATGTTCTCGAACCGTAGAACGGTCGAACGATGTCATTAGTAAACGATCACGGCCATTACCCCGGGGCAATCTCTATAAATGGTCCAAATAGAGGCCGAAAGTGGGTAGCCCCCTCTTTCTAGTCATTCAATCTTCAACCTACCAAACCCCCAAATTTTGGACGACAACCCTATGTTAGCGATACGTAGAACGGTCAAGGGATATCCTTAGTTACAGACCACGGCCATTTGACCCCGGGGCAATCTCTATTAAAGGTCCCAATTGAGGCCCAAAGTGGGTAGCCCTCCACTTCCTTCGGTTTGTAGAACTTCAACCATACCAAGCCCCCAAATTTTGGACGACATCCCCTATATTTGCACACCGGAAAACGATCAAACGATGCCCTTAGTAAGCGTCCACGGGCATTAGACCCCGGGGCATTCTCTTTAAGTGGTTCAAATAGAGGCCCAAAGTGGGTAGCCCCCTCTTTCTACATGTAGTTATTTAAACTTCAACTGGACCAAACCCCAAAATTTTGGATGACAACCCTATGTTAGCGAACCGAAGAACGGTCGAGGGATGTATTTAGTAACCGACCACGACCATTAGACCCCGGGGCAATCTCTATAAGTGGTCCAAATAGAAGCCCAGAGTGGGTAGCCCCTACCCTCTTTCTGGTCATTTAAACGAAAACCGTACAAAACCCCCAAATTTTGGACGACAACCGTATGTTATCGAATCGTAGAACGGTCGAACGATGTCCTTAGTAACCGACCACCGCCATTTAATCCCGGGGCAATCTCTATAAGTGGTCTAAATAGAGCCCATAGTGGGTAGCCCTCTTCTTTCGATTTTTAAAACTTCAACAATACCAAACCCTATATTTGCGCACCGTAGAACGATCAAACGATGTCCTTAGTAAACGTCCACAGGCTTTAGACCCCGTAGCAATCTCTATAAGTGGTCCAAATAGAAGCCCGAAGTTGATAGCCCCCACCCTCTTTCTGGTCATTTAAAAGAAAACCGTACCAAACCCCCAAATTTTTGACGACAATCCTATGTTATCGAATCGTAGAACGGTCGAACGATGTCCTTAGTAAACGACCACGCCCATTAGACCCCGGGGCAATCTCTATAAGTGGTCCAAATAGAAGCCCATAGTAGGTAGCCCTCCCCCTTTTTTCGGTTTTTAAAACTTCAACCGTACCAAAGCCCCACATTTTGGACGGCAACCCTATATTTGCGCACCGTAGAACGATTAAACGATGTCCTTAGTAAACGACCACGGCCATTAGACCCCGAAGCAATCTCTATAAGTGGTCCAAATAGAAACCCAAAGTGTGTAGCCCCCACACTCTTTCTGGTCACTTAAACGAAAACTGTACCAAACCCCCAAATTTTGGACAACAACCCTAATTTATCAAATCGTAGAACGGTCGAACGATGTCATTAGTAAACGACCACGGCCATTACCCCGGGGCAATCTCTATAAGTGGTCCAAATGGAGGCCGAAAGTGGGTAGCCTCCCTCTTTCTAGTCATTCAATCTTCAACCGTACCAAACCCCCAAATTTTGGACGACATCCCTATATTTGCGCACCGCAGAACGATCAATCGATGTCCTTAGTAAACGTCCATTGGCATCAGACCCCGGGGCAATCATTATAAGCGGTCCAAATAGAAGTCCAAAGTGGGAAGCCCCCTACCCTCTTTCTGGTCACTTAAACGAAAACTGTACCAAACCCCCAAATTTTGGACAACAACCGTAATTTATCGAATCGCAGAACGGTCGAACGATGTCATTAGTAAACGACCACGGCCATTACCCCGGGGCAATCTCTATAAGTGGTCAAAATAGAGGCCGAAAGTGGGTAGCCCCTCTTTCTAGTCATTCAATCTTCAACCGTACCAAACCCCCAAATTTTGGACGACAACCCTATGTTAGCGATACGTAGATCGGTCAAGGGATATCCTTAGTAACACCACGGCCATTTGACCCCGGGGCAATCTCTATAAAAGGTCCAAAAAGAGGCCCATAGTGGGTAGCCCTCCCCTTCCTTCGGTTTTTTAAAACTTAAACCATACCAAACCCCCAAATTTTGGATGACAACTCTATATTTGCACACCGTAGAACGATCAAACATGTCCGTAGTAAACGTCCATGGGAATTATACCTCGGGGCAATCTCTATAAGTGGTCCAAATAGAGGCCCAACGTGGGTAGCCCCCTCTTTCTAGTTATTCAAACTTCAACTGGACCAAACCCCAAAATTTTGGATGACAACCCTATGTTAGCGAACCGTAGAACGGCCGAGGGATGTCCTTAGTAACCGACCACGACCATTAGACCCCGGGGCAATCTCTATAAGTGATCCAAATAGAGGCCCATAGTGGGTAGCCCTCCCCCTTTTTCGATTTTTAAAACTTCAACAGTACCAAACCCCAAAATTTTGGACGACAACCCTATTTTTGCGCACCGTATAACGATGAAACGATGTCCTCAGTAAACGTCCAAGGGCATTAGACCCCGGGGCAATCTCTATAAGTGGTCCAAATAGAAGCCCAGAGTGGGTAGCCCCTACCCTCTTTCTGGTCATTTAAACGAAAACCGTACCAAACCCCCAAATTTTGGACGACAACCCTATGTTATCGAATCGTAGAACGGTCGAACGATGTCCTTAGTAACCGATCACCGCCATTAAATCCCGGGGCAATCTCTATAAGTGGTCTAAATAGAGGCCCATAGTGGGTAGCCCTCTCCTTC
>MJUU01007400.1:73972-90440 GCA_002080025.1 Modiolus philippinarum | reverse complement strand
TGGACTGTCTCATAGTGTCAGCTATGACTAAGGTGAGCGATACAGGTTCAGTCTTGGCCTCTACTTTTTATATTGGACAAACCTGGGTATCTTGCACAAAGTTATCTTCCTGTTATAGTCTTCAAGTTGCTTAGAACGCAGTGTTCTTGGAAATCGATGTAGACTGTAATTGAAACAGGATCTTAGGATGTCAGCTCTTGACCATTGTTTTAATTCGAAAGTCTCGATACTCTTTGAATTGAAACAAAATCTGTATATTTTTTTTTTAGTGAAACTAGTTATTCTGCCAGAGTATGAAAGTATAAAAAAAACTTGAAACAAAATAAAATGGTATAGTTGGCCACGATTAAAAGATAAAAAACACAAAATGTACAAATTAAAAAACACATAAAAATGACAAAAATGGAAAAAGAGGGAGGGAAAACTGCCCAACGCTTCGGCCAATATGGCCTTCGACTAGGGGACTACCGGGCTAAATACGGAGAAGAAGATTGATATGACGAGAGAAGGCAGATCTGATGGCGTGTCACAGAAATTACCTGTAAAAATCGTGCAAAATCTTGAACTTAATCAAAAACGAGAGATAGTACAGATAACTAATGTTTTTTATCTTTCAATCGTGGCCAACTATACCATTTTATTTTGTTTCATAGTTATTTTGTGGCCATCGCACAACATATTTATATTTTTATAAAAAAAAACTTGAGTTGTGTTCGTGTTTGTTATCACTTAGACAGCTTGAGAACTATACATTGACTTCTGTTAAGGGACCGACCATTTAACTCGAAATGGGGGATCATTTTGGCAACAAAAATATTTTTTTCCACAAAAAATCGGCTCCAAAATACATGGCCCCCTCCCCTTTAAGTTAAATGGTTGGTCCCTTATCATATTTAGATTGAAATATCTTTTCATTTTAGATTGCATTATTGAAGTGCAAAATTATTGTGATTAATCATAATATCACTTTATATTAATATTGACTGGAACTTTAACTTGAATTTTAAATCTAACTTGAAACGTAACTCGATATATGGTACAAGAAAGTAATCAATTCAGGTTTAATATAACTCGACTTTTAACTCAAACTGTAACTTGAACGTTTACGCGAACTGTGACTCGAACTCGAACTGTAATTCGAACTTTAACTCCACTTTAGCTCGAACTCGGTGTTTATCCACACCAACAAATTGTTATTTATCTGTAGTAAAGACTAGAGAAGGGGCTCGACACCTTTCTTTTTAAATATATATAAAATATTAATAATTTCGACTAGTATGAATAATTAATTATGTCCCTGTTTTGTATGTTAATTTGTAATGTACAACAACCCGAATTGGTTTCAAGTATTTGAATACCTTCTGATTGATTAAATAATGTATCCATAGTTTCAGTTGAGTGAAGATGTCACAATATTTTGCGATTTTTTTGTGTCTCTTGTAAGCAAAAATTGGTTTATTACATTCATCGTTTGTCTACATTTCTGACCGATTTGTTTCAGATTTCGCACATGTGTGATATTTAATGGAAAAAAAAACAGACGATGCATATCATATTTACTTTTGTGTCGAAGTTCTGTCTATATCTGTGACTTCCATCACCCCGTGATGAGAATAAAATTTATTTAACTATGTTAACAGACGATTTGCAAATTGATTGTATTGCACTTTGAGGTCATCCTGGTCATTAGTGCATCTTCTATAGCGTAATCATTCACCCTTGATAAGCGATTTAAGATGACAGGAAAATCTTTTTAAGTTTTGATAATTTTCTGTATTTTTGTTAAATGTAGAAAGATCGAGAATGTCACTTTTCTTAATTTTGGAGCCTCCAAGAATGCATGTGCGTTTGTGATAAATCATGGGTGAACTTAAAGAATTGATGATTTGTTTTTGCCCTGTCAAAGAAATCATTTATTTCACTAATTTGACCGTCGTAAGACCAGGAAGAGCACTCCACATCGGTACCTCTACAAGTTGTTTGTAGAAATCATTGTTTGTTGAAAACAAACTCGTTATTTTTTTAATGATTTTAATAAGTTTTATTACATTCTCCAGTGGGGGCACAGGATTTCATGATGTGCCGTGGCAAGCAGAAGTATTGACTACAAAGCAAGATTATTTATTTTTCTATTGCTTAACAAATGCAAAGATGTGGAGTAAAAGTCTCTACAAATACACGGTAGAAGTTATAATTGGAATAACGCTTTTATTGTTGTTCTTCATCTTGAGGTCACTATGAGGCCCTTAACAATGATCTTTGCTCATATCTCATAGTAAGTTCAAGACGGTCCCTAATACTGGATTTAGCAGAATTCATTTATAGATGTCGAACAACGCTAAATCCATGCATCTTATGGTCGTGGGTGCGAGATCGTCTACAAATGTACGAATTACTGGCAAAGTGTTTTTACAATCGCCATCGTCCGTTGCCCGACAAAAAGACTAAAATATATAATCAACCACATGACATCGCAATTAAGATAATGAGATGTTGGCACTATAGAAAGGTGATCAGAATAAATAAGGAGATAACTGTATTGTTTTTAAGCTCTGCGGGCGTAAATCGTAGACGCGTCAGCGGGGCTAGGTAAACGGATATTTGCGATCGTAAAATCAAGATTTACGTCCGCAAAGCTTAAAATACAATACAGTTATCTTCATTCTAATGCAATGACTCGAGAAACATATTTTGATATAAGAATCAAATTCAGAAAAAGTCCGCGAAAACTTATGAACGTCTTTGCAATGTCACGGAGGTGCATACCTGAGTTGTATTCAGGTAGTAGATATATAGCCAGTAAATATCGACTGAGCTAACGGAATATTTCTTTAGCTCATTCGGTAGCGAGGCTGGCTACGAAGCAAGAGGTCCCGGGTTCGATCCCCGGACGAGGAGGCACTGGTAGTAAAACAATGCTGATTTTGTTGTACGGACTGACCCTCCGGTCACAGCCATATAAACAACGTGACGTCACATGAACGCGTGAAGTGCAAAACGTAAACAAAACGTTTTCAGTCGGACTCTATGCTTCAAGTTATAATGAAATTCAATAAAAAGGGTTTAGAAGGTAAGCGGTATAAATATTTCTACTGTTTTTCCTCTAAATTAATCACTGAAATGCACATTTGCCAAAATGGCGGATCTTTCTTAGTTACGATTTTACTGCAGATGTTATCCAATCAGATTCACTGTTACAAACATATTGCATTAGAATTTGGAATTAAATTACAAAAAAAAAAAAAATGCCAAAAGTTTGAAAGAAATATAGTATACTAGTATTTAAGTGATGGGAAATTTTTTCAAGAACAAGTACACCATAACTGGAATATATTGTTCGCATTCATCTTTCGCAAGGACTGTTTTTCTTTCGTGCATTGTTTGAAACAAAATGATGATTCGTAAAGGCGTTTTTCGCATTTTTTGTTGTTGTTGAATTGTCATGAGTGTTTTGCATTTTGAAATATATTTCAAAAGCTATTTGATATAGAGACTAAATTTTGAATTGCTGATTAACCCTTTCAGTGCCAAACGACAAATATGTCGTCCAGGGGTTGAAAAAAAAACCCACACAAACGATATCAAAGCATTTACATTTGGTCAGAGGGAAAATTTCTCCAGTTATTTCATGCGAAGAAAGTCAGATGAGGAGATGCAAATTGACACATTGTACAGTAACGATGTCTTGTTAACTATCCTGGTATTTCTTTACAATTTAGAATTTTTTTTTTTTTTTTTTTGGTTTGAAGCATATGAAAAAAGGTCGCATAAATCACACTGTTATTCATAACCACTCACTAAGCATCTTTTGTTTTAGTAGTGTGAGATGGATTCAAAAAAGTTTTGTCCAAATGACAACTCTCTCGTGAGGAAAAGTTTTAATTATAGAACAAATCCCAGAGGTGCACGATTATTCAAAATCATCAGATGAGATGAGATGAATAAAAAAGAAAAGAAAACAATACAGCATGTGTATAGATGCAGTATGTAATAAGATGCGTCAAAATCGGTCTTGATGCCTTAGCCGATGAAGTGAGAATTTTACCCTTATGAACTCTGGTTATCGTGAAGGGTTATTGAAGATTTCAAGATGGAGAAAAAAAAATCGAAACATGTGTTCTTTTGTTTGACTTTTCCATGAATGCACTTATTTAAAGATAAAAACTTACTCAAAAAACATTTCATTTCTCCAAGATTGAGACTACTTCCTAACTCATGCACGTGGGCTTATTGACAAGATGACGTAGATATAAGTTTCAATTCTTTAAAAACCTCAAGGGCATATTACTTTATTTTCTGTTTATTAAGATCTATTAAGTTGAATACGTATCATAAGAAAATGTAAGTTTTATGATATGCGCTTCCATTTAATTTCGGCTACCTCCACCGTGGTTGGATCAACATCTTTACAGTAATTAAAATATCAAGATGATGAAAATGTGGTATATGAAATATATGCAAATACATCAATCGTATAAGCACAAAATGAGGACTATTTATATTCAAAGGGTGTATGACACTTGCGCCGATTTGATAACTTTTCAGTTTTTCATTTGCGCCAATTTCATTTTTTCAATTCAACCGATTTCATTTTTTCATTTGGCTCGATTTTTTTTTTAAATGAAACAAGTTTGTAACTTACACTTTGAATTAATAGAAGATCTGTTTGTTAAGTCTTGAAATTAAACGGTGTTAAAGTACCGAATTTTTTATTAATTGCTCAATTTCAAATGTTCATTTTCGGTATTTTCATATTTTGGTTACGTTTATTTTCGAAAAGTCAAATACAGTCATATAAATAAATAAATATACAAAATATCTGTATCAAACAATCCTACAATAACTTTAAGATATCAGTTGGATCTTGCTAGAAACTGTCAACAATTGAACTGTATACCTTTCTGATAATGATGTGAGTCTTGAAAGAACAAAGTCACTAGATATTCTGATTATATAACTTTGTACTGGGCCAAATAAAAGTTGCATTTATATTTTTATTATGTTTTTACCATCCCTTTCGTTTTATTTTTGATCCTTATATACTTTTTAGCATTAATTTAAACATTAAAATTTCAACATTTGAAATATTAACCTGTAATTTGCATGAAAGTGACAAGTAAAAATCGCCACAAATGAAAGTAAAAATCGGCGCAAATGAAAGAAAATATCGGCGCAACTGAAAGAAAAAATCGGCGCAAATGAAATGCGAATCGGCGCAAATGCAAAACGCCGGATTGCAACCAGGGTTGGATGCATAAGGGGAAGAGGGCATATATCATCCGCTTCCCAAAAAAGAAAACAAGAAAGTTGCAAGAATTCTATCCCAGTATGTCCTTAATATATACATTTATTTGTGCAAATAAAGTATTATTTAATGGTTGAACGTGAAAATAAAATATTCATAAGATTTATATATAAAAAAATCATCCTAAATTTTCTATACAATTTTTGGGATTTCTTAAATCCTAGATCCGTTTTGGTAATTTCGTTTTTTAAAAGCATCAAATAATTCAAAAATAGCTTTGTTCAACAACTTTTATTTAATGAAAATTCAATATAGAAAGGCTTAAAAATATATCGAAGAAGGTACGTTTTTACTGAGAAATGGCGCGACGTCAGGTAATATTTGGCACTGGCAACGTCATATTTGACACATAATTCGGCAACGGCATTGACGTTTGAATTTTGAATCTGGCACTGAAAGGGTTAAGGGCTATATTTGCTATACATAAACAATGTATGGATTTAATGAACTGGAGACAGTCTCTAAGAATACATGGCAAAGCAAAGCTGTTCTTCGCTTTTATTTGAGTTTGCTTATAACTCATTGTAAGAAAAGACGACCCTGGCACTGTGTAAGCAGAATTGGTTGTCGACCAACCCTACGCGCCCTTCCATTTTCACTCCTTGACTGCTGGATTGTCAATTGATAACAGACTACTGGCATTGTTCTTACAATCGCTTTCTTCCGTTGTCCGGCAGACAGGATGGTCATCACTTAGGAACTCAGTTTAACATTGAACCCCATCGACAAAACATTTACTTGGTAAATAGACCGTCAAAGCCGAGTTCTGATATCAGGATTTACCCACGTGATTTACCAGACCACTTTTCAACACGTCATAATATAGAAAACGTTACGTCATAAAGCCTAAAACGTCACGAAATCAGTTTTTGAAGTACATTCTCAGTCACAAGGGGCGGAAATATCTGTGACATTGGACGGACAAACAACAAATTGTGAATCTAAGTATCTGGTCTATTGGCTCTTGTCTTTTCTTGGAACCAGTTTAATCAATCATTTAGATATTGACTTTAGGTATGATAAAATAATAGTTTGACAGTAAATCAAAAATGGTCATCACTACAGTTTAAGTTTAAAAATTATCGGACCCTATGGGAAAATCTTGGATTGCTCATTTGTTGCCCACCTGATGAAAGTCAGGGTGAGCTTTTGTCATCACTTTGCGTCTATTGACCGTCCGGCGTACAATTTTCTTCAAACATCGACTGAAACTACAATGCCAGGTAGAGCCAAACTTGGCTACAGTAGTCCTAGATGGTCAGCTACGAAAAAATGTTTTTCGGGTTAGCACCTCACCTCAGAAAAAAGCATAGTTTTAACACTTGACAATCTGGGAAAACATATAAATGGAGATATTTTCTGAAACTACTGAGCCAATCGGACCTCCTAAAAAAAATAGATTGGCACCTTATGCAAAATGGCCTCCACCGGATTACATAGTTTTAACATTTAACCCTATGGGACACACATTTAGAGATGTTCTCCTCTGAAACTATTTAGCGAATTCGAACGAAACTGAGCAACAATCGTCCTTGAGAAGTCCCCTACATTTGTACAACATATTCATTTTTCGGGTTCGCACCTCAACTTAACACTAGACCCTATGGTAAACCCATTTAAAGATCTCCTTGAACAGCTATCATAAATCAATCTCACCCATTACCATAGCATCAAAAAGTTTTATCTCTACTCTGCCATACAATAAATAAAAAACAGTTATTTCTTAATTGATACACCAGTGTGGTAGCAGGGAAAGACACAATATATTTTGATAAGAACTACCAAGTACACTAAGAATGTTAGATTTTTTTATTCACATTATTGAAGACGTTTTTCATCAGACAACGGGATTCACATGGGAACTAACTGCGCGCCACTTTAACTGTCCCTTTCCTTTACTCGTATGAAGTCAAAGTTAAACACGGGCTTACACAGAAAAAAGCAATATTTAGCCCCTTCCTTTAAAATCAGCTTCAGCCTCATAGACGATTTACTTTCTCTTAATTATCCACAATTGACAACTCTGAACCTCTGAAAACAAAACTTTACAAAAAAGCATAATGATTTCGATTTTCCTACAGTGAATTTCTCGTATTTCAACATCTCCGGCTTATTGCGTCTACATTTCATAACCCATTTGCTATTGCTATGTCTGTATTTTTGCAGCGATTTTGGCAACAAAGCGAAATTACTGTCTCGAAAACTTATACATAAAAATCAGTCTTCGAAATATACCGGTAGTCATATGACCGAGGCGTGTAAAAACGTATGGGTCGTGTAAAACACCCATTAGATGGTGTGGTATCAATTAATTGACCTGACAGTGTCAAACTGTAAGTTGTAAATTAATGTATTGCACTTTCCACAATGTTAAAAAATATTTAGATAATAAGGTCACAGATGAAATGATAATATGAGCATGGTTGGCCAAAACTGGCAAAGTGTATCAATACACAGACTTCAGACACATTACAAATTCAAATTCAAATTCTTAAGGGGCCCTTTCAGGCATGACTAAAATCATATACCGGTATATTTAAAACGTAAATACATTCATCCACCCATACAAGCGTACACACTCACCTTTCTCGCTAATTATATTAATGAGGTACACCACAATACAAAATATAGTTGGGAAATAACATAACAGGTAGTAGATAGGAAAAACAAAAGGATATGGAGAGAATGTACATGTGACATAAACGCACACGATACATAGAAAACTCCAGTATATCAAGGACAGGGCTTTTATTCCTGTCTACATCTTGCTGTCGCACTAGAGGTGAACAAAAGAACAATATCCACCAGGATACGATTTCACTTATCTCCTTTGTACTACAACAAGAAAACCTTATACTAAATTCTATGATTGGTTTACCAGTATTACTTGTCTTTGTCCGAAGTCACCAAAACAATGGCAGTAGAATACCGAAGGAGCAAGGGAAGCGATGACCACAAAAATCCAAATCCAAAGACATGGCAAAAATGGCAACAGAGATAAACAAAGACAAAACAAAGACGTGAGACAGCTACAATGCACAATGCACGTTTTGCATAATTTCCAAATATAAAGCATACTATTTAAGCAACACATTTAAATCTAATTATATTGTGCGTGAAATTCTTGAATTTTGGAAGCCACTTGGTGGGTAGTTGTCATGGGGGGCATGTAGAATTGATGGTGGGCATGTAAAAATTTTAACTTACAGGCCCTGTTAGTTCAAGACTGAGGACATCTTTCTCACTGCAATTGTCACTACAGAAGTATTACGGTCGTCGCCATGGTTTGACAGACTGTTACAATATCTCTACTTGACAAATGAGAATAGATTCCAAGTATATTACCAGACTGACAAAAACCGACTGTGACAAAACCGGACTTTCCACTGACAGTGTGACGGTTGCTACGCGTAGAGCATATCATGCTTACCATTCCGGAAAACATTGCTAGTACTTTAGTTCTGTGACCTTTTTACCCATTTTTTTGTATTTGTTATGTTGTCACAATTCATGACGGTTGTGAATTATCGTGATTTTGGATGTTGCATTTTGGAATTTCCACTTTCCAACTGTGAACTTTCCATTTCTGAGCATCAAATATACCTACCTCTACAGCCTAGGGAGCTTACAATTCACAGTGGATTCGTTAACGTCGAGCTTTTAGTTTATACAGCAAATTTTTGAATAGAGCAAAAACACTGTCCCAAACGCTGCTAAGTCGGGGAATTGGTAAGCTTTTTTTTTTACTTTCATCCCTTATGACCGTCACCACGACATGACGTGCCTGTGTCCAAAGTGAAAACGGACATTTTCAGCTAGGTTTCATGTCTTTACGGTTTTGACATAACCTGTTTTGACTAAAATCGGGATTAATATGAGAGTAGGTGAATAATAATCCAAACTACAAACAACCCTTTATTAGGGCATAGACATACGCAATAAAAAAATGATGCCTGATGCTTTGAAGATTTTGCATTTAAACACAGTTTAATTAATGTAAAAAAAATCATTAATTCAGATCCCATACAAAGGTATTTGGGTCCTTTTCATGATGAGAAAAAACATATTTAAGTCGTTCCCACGAGTTGTCAAGTCGTTCCCAGGACTTGTGAAGTCGTTCCCACGAGTTGATAAGTCGTTCTCACGAGTTGATAAGTCGTTTTCACGACTTGTTATGTCGTTTTCACGACTTATTAAGTCGTTTTCAGGACTTATCAAGTCGTTTCCTCGACTTACCAAGTCGTTACCACGAACTTCGAAGTTGTTCCCTAGACTTCTTAAAGTCGTCCCCACGAGTTGTAAAGTCATACCCATGACTTCTAAAAGTCGTAAAGTTATAAAATGGAGCTTCTCAAAGCGTTGTAGTATAATTACACAAGTGTTGTTACAAGACTTGTGTATATAGTAGGAATTTGTTGGACACCGTTAAGTTGTGGAACGTAACGAATAAAACAACCAAAATCTGAGAGAAAATTAAGGGAGTTTATTATTTTTTTTCTGTATGATTCTTTTCTGTTTGACCTCCTTTGGGTCCCCTGTTGGGGCGCATTGCATTTGCGCCATTTTTGAAAAGTAGTATATTTCATTTGTGCCACTAGCTTGTATTTCATTTGCGCCATTTCTCAGGTAAAAACTTTACAGGTAAATTTTCAGGAAATACTATAATTAATTTCAGTGGATACTATAATTAATGTACCGTTTAATATTTGATATATTATTGGGAAAATATTTAATATATTATTTAACATTAAATATGTCACATATCTAAGCTATGTTAAATTTTCATTTCAATGGTTGGGTAACTTTGTATTTAGTTGTGTCCAGATCAAAAAGATGAAGAGGAGGAAATGCCTTTATTAAATTCTACTCATTTAATCCGAAGTGATATTTTTGTTGATTGTGTAATTTTTTCTTTATTTATATTTTTTTATATGTTTTGGGACTACTGAGCCTTAAAACATTATTTTGATTGTATATTGTTACGAATTTAGAATAACAGTGCTCTTATAGTGTAAATATTAGTTTTAGCGATTTGGTACTGAATACCATGCTCAAAATCCTACTTCAACATCCCCGTGATTAGCAGGTAATGCTGGCGAACAGAAGGAAAAAATAAAAGTTAAAAGAATAAATGTTAAAGTATTTTTACTTTTACCTACACTATTTACATGTATTTGCGCAATTGCAAAGTTTTTATTTTGGCGCAAACGAAGTACAATCTGTGGCGCAAATGAAATATTTTTTGGCTTAAATGAAATACCAATTGGCGCAAAAGAAATGCGCCGCCCTGTTGTTTTTTTTTTTAATCGGTTGTAATTATCTAATTTATCTGTTAATACACCTCATATGGGACCTTCAGTAAAAAATACATCAAATCCACCACCAATAAAAAAAAACAAAAATATGAAAAAAATCCATTTAGTCTCTGTGTGCCCCTGTTTATTGGCAGCAATGAACGCATATCGAAAAAAGAAAAGAAACTCATCAAAATACGATAAAAATACCTAAGGGGACGACCATTATTTTCAGGGGATGGTTTGGGCGATTTTGCCTAGAAAATTATTTATTTTCATGAAAATCTTGAACAAATTATTTATTATCACCAATGTCACCTCAGTCTATCTATTTCAATTTTGCAACAAAAAATTATTCTTCAAATCAAGATTAAATTAATTATTTTCATGAGAAGTAGTATTATAATATTTATTTTCACTGGCACTAAGATTAAATTATTTATTTACAAAATCGCCCAAAAACCTCCCTGAAAATCAAATGGTCGTCCCCTAACTGCAGGCCAATATGAGAAAATATACAATTTGTTCCCTTTGCTCCTAAATCTGAAACGGGTGGGAAAAAGACCACACATTCAGTTATAAACTTTTCCTTTGTGCTAATAAACATTATGCTTTTGTATTGATCCAGTTATCTAACAAACCATTTGTCCGCAGACAAAGAAGCAGGCGACTGTGCCACACCATAATACGACTGCCCCCTTTTCGGTCGTTTAAAAGATATATAGGTATATTTAATAGTAGTTCCGCCTTCAAACTGATGAAGGAGCAAACTGAACATGATCAAAATAATTTTTGGAAGTTTACATGGAATCTGATTGTTGATTCTTATGTGAAATGTGAAAGAATCCTATTTTTAGTATTAAAGTCTTGTTATTCAATAACAAAAGTTCATGTTCATTCCCTGCAGCTTATATTAACTTTGCAAGCGTGTTAAATGTGACTTTTCAATTTAATATGCATTTTCTTTGTTGTCAATTTTTCATTGTAATAATAATTTCACAGTGGGCCTTAATTCGCACAGATTTCAAAACACATTATGACCTTCCATAAAAAAAAATTGTGAATAAATCTTTCACGCTTACCTAGTTAATTGACCGACCAGCCTTTTACACTGAGGCCAACAATTAATAACTCGTGGGAACGAATTTATAACTCGTTGGAACGACTTAATAACTCGTGGTAACGACTTTATAACTCGTGGGAATGATATTAATCAGAAGTCATGAGTCGTTGAAAAGACTTTATTACCCGTTGGAACGTCTTTGCAACTTGAAGGAACGACTTCACAACTCGTTGGAACGACTTGATAAGGCACGGACCATTTGATTTTCGGGGAGGGGTTGAGATTTTCACCAGAGCCGGGAAATCTTTTTCGCCCGCTTCGCGGGCCAGATTATTTTTTCCCATATACACAATGCTAGAAAATTTTGTTGAGCCGGGCTTTTTTTTCTAATGGACAGGATCAGACCCAGATTATTTATTTCAACCCAGATGCTGGCCAGAGAATTTTTTTTGGCAAAAGGCAGGGCCAGAAAAATTTTTTTCTAAAAAAATACCAGCCCCNCGACTTTTAAAAGTCGTGGGGACGACTTATCAAGTAATTGGAACGACTTCACCGTTCGTAAGAACGACTTTGTTAGTCGTTTGAACAACTTAACAACTCGTGGGAACGACTTTATAACTTGTTGGAACGACTTTACATCTCGTGGGAACGACTTTGCACCTCGTGGGAACGACTTAGTAAGTAGTGGAAACGATTCCACAACTCGTTGGAAAGACTTAGTAAGTCGTGGGAACGACTTTTAGAGGTCATGGAAACGACTTCACAAGTCGTGAAAACGACTTAACAAGTCGTGGAAACGACTTTATAACTCATGGAAACGACTTCACAGCTCGTGGGAGCCACTTTGCAACTCGTTTGAACGACTTAGCAAGACGTGGGAACAACTTCACAACCCGTGGGAACGACTTGGTAAGGAGGGGGAACGACTTCATAAGTCACGGGAACGACTTTTATAAGGCATGGGGACGACTTATCAAGTCGTGGGAACGACATCACCACTCGTAGGAACGACTTTGTTAGTCGTTGAAACGACCTAACAACTCGTGGGAACGACTTTATAACTTGTGGGAACGACTTTACATCTCGTGGGAACGACTTTATAACTTGTGGGAACGACCTTATAACTAGTTGGAACTACTTTACGTCTCATGGGAACGACTTTACATCTCGTGGGAACGACGTAGTAAGTCGTGGGAAGGACTTTACAATTCGTTGGAACGACTTGGTAAGTCGTGGGAACGACTTTAAGAAGTCGTTGGAACGACTTTGTAAGTCGTGGAAACGACTTGGTAAGTCGTGGGAATGACTTAGCAACGCAAGTGAACAACTTTACAACTCGTGGGAACGACTTTACATCTCTTGGGAACGACTTTATAACTTGTAGGAACGACTTGACAACTCTTGGGAACGACTTAAGGGGTAGACCTGGGGTAGGAGGAGATAACTCTGTTTTTCACTTTTTTATTACTCAAACAAACAAATAGAATCGTTACAATAAGTATTATCAAAATTTTAAATTGTAAAAATTTTTTCAACACGGCAAATAAATATCAATTTTGTCATGAAAACAAATACCCAACATCCAGTCATATATAATGAGTGCAGTGTACTCTTCATGTTTGCAATGCTGTCCAAAGATGATAAAAATATGTAAAAGTCAGATTTCTTCCAAGGGAGGTTATTTATAGCACAGATTCAGCAATTTTATAGATTTTTACCCACTTTATTCTCAATTTAGAAAAAAATGGGACGGTAGAGTTTTCTAAAATATTGATATATCTTACATATACTAGTTTTCTTTCTATTCTTAGTTTTTGGCGAAAATTAAACGATAGAATTTTTTACAAGAAGTGTTTGTTAGTGATCAAAATAGAGTAAAAATTTCAGCCTGTACTATTAAGAAAATCCATGTATTTCAGTTCAAACTAGTTAAATTTACTATCATTATTCATGCTTACTTTCACACATGTCTAAACTACAGAATTTTGCATTTGAAATAATTTTAAATCAAATACAAATTTGATTAGAGCCAATTTTATACACCACAATCAAGTCCTAAACGGAGCAAATAACATGAGGAAACAGGGTATCTTTGATGACCACTAGACATAAAACGGGACGGTAAAAATTGTTGAATATTGCTGAAAGTCGACATGATAATGTGTAGTTTTAATATTGAAAATATTAAGAAAATTAAATGAGGGAAAATTTTTTTGGCTTCCCCAGGTCTACCCCCTTAAACATCTTTTTTCTCATCACCAAAATGACCAAAATAAGCTTTCATAAAAGGCTCGTGTACAGAAAAATTCTTGAATTTATTTTACTTTGACTCCCATTCGCAGTATAGAATTTAAATGACAGTTGCTGATAGAGCAACTGGGAAAGGGTAACTGAGAAGATGGTCAATATTATGTTAAGGGAATTATATGAATGGGTTTGTTTTTACAAGTGACTGGTTTGTAGCTATTTCTACCTGAAGTTATCTCAACGTATTTGACAATTCACTTAAGACAAAATTAAAAGAACAGGGCTTGACTCTTTTTCCATGTCTTGATATTGCATGAAGGTCGTCGGTAACGAATAATCGATGAGACCAAGGCAGTCCCCTGCGTGCAGATGATACTTCATACTTCTTTGAAACTGGTGGGCCAATTGGAACCAAACTTGGTTACAATAGTCCTTGGGTTGTCCCCTTTAAAAAATGTGTCCAGCAAGTCTGCACACCATCCAAGATGGCCGCCAGTTGGATCTTTACGAAAAATAGAACCTATATTCAAAGATATTCTCCTCTGAAAGAACTGGACCAATTGGAACCAAACTTGGTCACAAAGGTCCTTAGGTGGCCCCTTTTAAAAAAGAATGTCTGGCAAGTCCGTATCATATCCAAGATGGCCGAGAGCAGAGAACGCGGTTTAACATTGGACCCTTTGGGAAAGCATTCAAAGATCTTCTTCTCTGAAACCACTGCGCCAATCGGAACCAAACTTGAACACAATAGTCCTTGGGTGGTCCCCTTTAAAAATTTTGTCCGGCAATCTGCACGTCATCCAAGATGGCTGCCAGCGGGGTACTTTGACGAAAATTGGACAATATTGCAAAAATATTCTCCTCTGAAAATACTGGTCCAATTGGAACCAAACTTAGTCACAATGGTCCTAAGGGGGCCCCATTAAAAAATTTGTTCAGTAAGTCCACATCATAAAATGTGTCTGCCATGTCTGCATAGCATCCAAGATGGCAGTAAGTAGGAACATTGTTTAACCTAGGATCCCATGCGAAATTATTCAAAGATCTCCTCTGAAAATACTATGCCAATTGAAACCAAAGTGAGGTACAATGATCCTTACATGGTGGATTTCAAGAAAGGTGATAGTCGGTCTATGCCCCATCAAAAATAGCTGCCAATGATTTGAAAATGACACCCTTTAACGTTGTGATTATTTTGACTTATTGTGTCACCCATTGCCCAGGTGAGCGATACAGGTTCTTGAGAGCCTCTTGTAATTAGATTGCGTACAATGCTAATTGCCTTGTCAGACAGTAAGGTAACCACTATTTTATATACTAGTAATTAAAAGATTTACTTTGCAGTTTTCGTAAGTTTGTGCAAACGGATAATTCGTTTGCTAAAATTTGCCGTTTACATACATAGAACTCCACTGCTGGACATTAAGATATCAAATTGTCCTACATAATTGATTTACTTCAATTTCTTAACATTCTGATATTGTGATAAATGCTTAGTTATAATAATATTCGATTAATGTTTAAGCTTTACATTAATTTCGAAAATCTGAGACATTATGGAAATACCTTCATTTATATGACTAATTTTACGTTGAAGGCTAATTTATTTGCTGGACATTAGTACTAAATTCAAAATTTAACTTTTATTTTTGAATTTCATTTCAAGCATTAGAATTTTATTCCATTTTACTTTTTACTTTACTAATTTTCATAATTTTAGGCAAAAGGCTAATGTATGTTAGCCTTTATTTTTCACATTATGTATTTTTATAATTGTATGTACAAGGCTAATCGTAGAATTCCACTGCATATTGTTTTTATTTACTTCTATTTGTATATTATGACTTTTCATAAGTTTATGTAAAAGGCTATTTTCATTTCAGAATTACTCTTAATAAGTGCTGCATAGTAATTATATAATAGTTACTTATATAGAGAAAATTATCACGAGATATAGTCTGCCCAAGGGATAGCGATATGGACTGTCACATGGATAATGCCCGAGCCGAAGGCCAGGGTATTATCGATGTATCAGTCCCTATCGCTATCCCAAGGGTAGTCAATATCGTGATAATTCTCTCTATATNCTGCTGCGTTTCATTTATGAATGGAACAGTATACTGCATAATCATGATAATTTTGGTGCATGTCAGACATAGAATTAATTTGTTTAATTTATCATAAGAATCAAAATTTTGATATATATTTAAAACATTTTCTAAAAATTCCTTCCGTGGATTAATATTTTGTTTACAATAAAAAAAGAAATGTATTTCATCATCAACTATAAAATCACTTATTCCAGTAGTTCCCCTGACTGAATTAGGTAATAGTTTGTTTGGCAATAAATTCAAACAAAAAGGGTGTTTAAACTGAGAATTATTCGATGTGGCCTTGATGTACACACAAGACACAGCCAAGTATGACCAGTGCAAAATACATTAATTTTGCACTGATAATTATTTGGTGAATATTTTGATGTTTGAATATAATTTTTATACGACCGCAAAAAAATTTTTGAGGTCGTATAATGGTATGATACTGGCGTCGTCGTCGTCG
>MJUU01007400.1:23898-35953 GCA_002080025.1 Modiolus philippinarum | reverse complement strand
CAGATATCAAAAATCTGACAGAGTAAAACTGATCAGCATGACAAGATTTACTCACTCTGCAATTTTGAAGAAAATCCGAAAACTGGTCTTGGAGTTATTGCCCTTTTTCCACAAAATTTTCTAAATTTTTGTACTTTTCGTCTTATACATGAAAAATGGTAGAAGATAGAGGTTAAGTCCAAAGTACAAAAATGTTGAGCATATCAAGATCTACATACCCTGCAATTTTGCAGAAAATCTTAGTACCCATATAGGAGTTATTGCCCTTTTCTTGTCAAATTTTTTCGATTTTTATATATTTTGTTGTTTATTTCAAAAACTATTCATGATAGAGGTTAAGTTTTAAATGCAAAAATGTTCAGCATGTCAAGGACTACATTTTACATATGTCCGGCAGGTATGTACCTCATCCAAGATGGCTGCCAGCGGGAAACATAGTTTAACATTGCACCCTATGCAAATTTCAAAGATCTTCTCCTCTGAAACCACTTTACCAATTAGAACCAAATGTCATCACAATAGTCCTTGGGTGGTTGCCTTCAAAAGTTATGCCCGTCAGGTCTGCACCTCATTCAAGATGGCTGCCAGCGATGACTATAGTTTAACATTGGACACTATGGGAAAAAAACATTTTAAGATCTTTTCCTCTGGCACTACTTTGCCATTTGGAGCCAAACTTAGTCACAATGGTCCTTGGATGTCCGGCAGGTCGTTGTCATATCCAAGATGGCCTCTAGCGGGAAACATAGTTTAACATTGAACCCTATGGGAATTTTTTCAAAGATCTTCTCTGAAACCATTTGACTAATTAGAATCAAATGTCATCAGAATACTCCTTGGGTGGTCGCCTTTAAAAGTTATGTCCGACAGGTTTGCACCTTATCCAAGATGGCCGCCAGCGGGGACTATAGTTTAACATTGGACCCTATGGGAAAAACATTCAAAAATAGATTTCCTCTGGCACTACTTTGCCAATTGGAACCAAACTTAGTCACAATGGACATTGGATTGACTCCTGTGAAAAAATTAGGTCCAGCGGGTCTTGGTCATATCCAACATGGCTGCCAGCAGGAAACATAGTTTAACATTGCACTTCTGTGGGAATTTTTTCAAAGATCTTTTCGTCTGAAACCTCTTGACTAATTACAACCAAATGTCGTCACAATAGTTCTTGGTCGCTTTTAAAATTATGTGGTTGAGATTTGCACCTCATCCAAGATGGCCGCCAGCAGGGACTGGACCTAATGGGAAAACACATTCAAAGATCTGCTTCTCTTACACTACTTTGACAATTGGAACCAAACTTAGTCACAATGGTCCTTGAATGGACCCCTGTAAAAAATGTCTGGCAGGTCCTGGTCATATTCAAGATGGCTGCTAGCTTGAAAGATTAGTTTAACATTGCCCCTGTGGGAATGCTTTCAAAGATCTTCTCTGAAACCGCTTGACCAATTGGAATGAAACTTCATCACAATAGTCCTTGGGTGGTCTCCTTTAAAAATTGTGTCCCACAGGTTCCTACCCCATCCAAGATGGCCGCCAGTGGGGACTATGGTTTAACATTGGACCCTATGGGAAAATACATTCAAAGATATTTTCCTCTGGCACTACTTTGCCAATTGGAACGAAAGTTAGTCATAATGGTCCTTGGATTGACCATTGTAAAAATTAGGTCAGGCAGGTCTGGGTTATATTTTCAAACATGTTTTCCGCCGTGCGCGGTCCCGGCTTATGAATAGGCCCNCAGTACTTTGCCAATTGGAACGAAAGTTAGTCATAATGGTCCTTGGATGGACCATTGTAAAAATTAGGTCGGGCAGGTCTGGGTTATATTTTCAAACATGTTTTCATTTCAGCAATATGTATTGCCTAAATTATAAGGGGAGCCCCTGCCCAAATTTTTTTTGAAAGGTGCTATGAAAGGGGTTGTAATAGATAATCCAGCTTTCAGTTGCCATGGAAACCAAACCAGAAAACTGAAATTTTGGAAAAAAAGCATTCCACTACATGTTATGTTTGGATTTCAGCAATATGTGTAATCTAGATTATAAGTGGAACACCTGCCTAAATTATTTTTAAAGGGGTCTTGTAATGTTTTATTTCAGCAGTATGTATGAGCTAGATTATAATTGTAGCCGGGTCGAATAAGCAACTCTGGTAGGGTTCTGATGTTTTGAGTATTAATAAAATACCCTGCAAGTACACAAATAACAATAACATAAATACTAGACAAGACAGTGTACAAAGGGCAATAACTCAAATTACTATATGTCTATTTGTAACGATTAACAATATAATGAAATACATAAAATACGGTTCTTTCAATCGGAATAAACCAAATCAAAAATTAAAGGTTTCATGTACATTTACAAAAGATATAGCTGTGGTCACTCAATGATCTATCAAGTAAGTATTCCTTCAGTAAAATGTATAATTCAATTACTCTAATGACAGACGAATATTTACGCATGGTTTACGGTACAGATAAACACACAACATAGATATAATGTAAATAACAAAACACAGACAATACATTACTGAACTAAAAATAGACAAACAATACAATCAACATAAAAACATTTAGTACATATATCTTAACCATATATGTGATATACAGGTACAACAAATGATTCCTGCTTCACTAGATTGATCACCAAATCAATATAAATCACTACTGTGGTCACATCATATATAAGTAATAGTCTTACAGCTAACTATACATTATTCTGGTCCTGTACAAAATATAAAAATAACATTCATAAATTCATGATCATCATAGATCAAGATTACATAATCAACACTAAATAAATAAATATGGACCATATATAAACAATACTCTGTATGACCACAATCAATAATGGATAAAAATATAATGGTAATTCTACTGAGTTTGTTCTCATGGACACATGAGAATAATTGTCTAAAATAAAACTTGTATCACTCTCATTGACATTTACCCTGATTCTCTCAAAAATACATTTACTCCCAGATTCATTCTAAAGGAAAACTGTGCAAAATATTAGGGAATAGAAAAGTTAGTAACTGACCTGATTATTATGAATTATTATCCAGTTAATATGTAAATGTACTACTTTGGAAACAAATTTATAAATTGTCAACTCATTGTCAACCACCACTGACATAGAAAATATTTGAAGTGAGAGCCAAAATTACAAGAACCAATTAGAAGTAAGAAATTATAACACATGACTGACTGACCAATGAAATGGAAGAGAAAGAGTAACTGTAGAAAATAAGAATTGTAGAAGAAAAGAACAGAATTGATGAACTCTTAAAATATACTAATTAACTAATTAATTCTGACAACTCTAAAATAAATTAAACTAATATTAATAGATATTACAATAAAATATAAATAAATCCACTCTATCACATAATGGGAACCCCTGCCCAATTATTTTTTGAAAGGAGGTCTGAAATTTGTTGTAATGGATAGTTATAGTTTTGGTTGTCATAGAACCTAAACATGGAAACTAAATTTTTTAGAAAAAAATCTTTTTCTACTATACCAATGTTTTGATTTGGACAATTTGTATTAACTAAATTATAAGGGGAACCCCTGCAGAGATTTTTTTGAAAGGTGGTCTGAAAGGGGTTGTAATGGATAGTCCAGCTTTCAGTTGCCATGGAAACCAAACAAGAAAACTGAAATTTTAGAAAAAACAGTATTCTAGGACATGTTCCAGTAATATGTATGATCTAGATTATGGGTGGAACACCTACATAAATTATGGTAATCTTACAGGAGTTATGGTTCAAAAGAAATGGGGATGGGAGTATTTTATCATCACTGGTTGGGGCATTTTTATTATCCGTCAGCACATTTGGATCACATTATATTCTGAGTGAGGGATGAAAAATTGTAGGGTAACTTTCATAAGGACAATTTTCCTAAGGGGCGACTTAATGGGACGAGTTTTCCATAGGGTGACTTATAAGGGATGAGTTTTCTTTGGGGCGAGTTGACCTGTGGCGTCATTTATTTGGGTTGATTTAGATGGAATCTGTGTACATGTACCACTATTTCATCAACATAGAGTAACTTCTGGTAAGCATGGTGTTTTTTTTCTTTCGTTTTTAAGACTGAAAACGTTGAAAGTATATGAGTAAACCTTTATGTCATTCAGACTATCCATACATAGTAATGGTGTGATATACATGATATATTACATATATTGTGCCTTGCCTTGATCAATCTATTTTTAGCTCACCTGGCCAAAGGCCATGTGAGCTTTTGCCATCACTTGGCGTCTGTTAACTTTTATTCAAAGATCTTCTCCCCGTGAAACTGCTTGGCCAATACTAACCAAACTTGGGCTGAATCTTCACCAGGTATGCTCTTTCAAGTTTGTGATTCTTATGTCCGTAGACCAAACAATATGGCGGCTGTTACTAAAAATAAAACATAGGGGTAAATTGCAAATTTCTCGAAAACTGTTACAGATATCAAAAATCTGACAGGAGGTAAAAATGATCAACATGATGAGATTACCAGCCCTGCAATTTTGAAGAATATCCGATAACCCATCTTGGAGTTATTGCTCCTTTTCCGTAAAATTTTCGTTTTTTTGTTACTTTTAGTCTTATATATTGAAAATGGTAGAAGATAGAAGTGAAGTTTAAATTACAAAAATGGTCAGCATAGTAAGATCCACATTTCCTGCAATTTTGAGGAAAATCTGACGACCCACATAGGAGTCATTGTCCCTTTTTCTTTGAATTTTCACGATTTTTTAACAGTTTTACTTTTATTTCAAAAACTGTTTGAGATGGAGGTTAAATGTGAATTACAAAAGTGTTGAGCGTTTCCAGGACTACAATTTCTACATATGTCCAGCAGATTAGCACCTCATCCAAAATGGCCGCCACTAGGGAACATAGTTTAACATAGGACCCTATGGGAAATGCATTCAAAGATCTTCTCCTCTGAAACCACTGAGCCAATGTGGACCAAATTTTGTCACAATAGTCCTCAGGTGGTCCCCTTTAAAGTTTGTGATTTTTGTGGCTGTACCTCATCCAAGATGGCCGCCAGCGAGGAACATAGTTTAACATAGGGACCCTATGTGAAATACATTCAAACGTCATTTCTCCTGAAACCACTATAAGCTTAATAGGAACCAAACTTGGATACAATTGTCCTTAGCTGGTCCCCTTTAAAGTTTGTGATTACCAAGATGGTCGTCAGCACAGGACATGGTTTAACATAGGACCCTTATGGGAAATGTATTCAAAGATCTTCTTCTCTGAAACAACTGAGCTGATTGGAACCAAACTTGATCACAATAGTTTATGATTTTTATGTTCATACCTCATTCAAGGTGGCTGCCAGCAGAGAACATAGTTTAACATAGGGACCCTATGGGAAATGTATCCAAAGATTTTCTCCTCTAAAACTACCCAGCCAAATTCAACCAAACTTGGTCACAATAGTCCTTGGATTGTCCCCTTCAAAGTTTATGATTTTATACGTACCTCATCCAAGATTGCCACCAGCATGGAACACAGTTTAACATAAGGACCCTATGGTAAATGCTTTCAAATGTCTGCTACTCTGAACCTACTGAGCCAATTGGAACCAAACTTGGTTACAATAGTCTTTAGGTGGTCCCCTTGAGAGTTTGTGATTTTTATGTTCATACATCATTCAAGATGGCTGCCAGCAGGTAACATAGTTTAACATAGGGACCCTATGGGAAATGCATCTAAAGATCTTCTCTTCTTAAACTACTAAACCAAATTGAACCAAACTTGGTCAGAATAGTCCTTGTGTGGTCCCCTTTAAAGTTTGTGATTTTTACATTTGTACCTCATCCAAGATGGCAGGTAACATAGCTTAACATATAGAACCTATGGGAAATGCATTCAAATGTCTTCTCCTCTGAACCTACTGATCAACTTGGAACCTAACTTGGTTACAATTGTCTTTGGGTGGTCCCTTTCAAAGTTTGTTATTTTTATGTTTGTAACCTGATCCAAGATTGAAAATAAAACATCTGGTGAACTGATTTATAATATGAATGGGTGGTTTTTTCGTGACAATGAATAAACCAGTCACCAGGTGAGCGATACAGGCTCATGTGAGCCTCTAGTTCCAACATGTCATGAGGTAAAGGCCAGATATTTTATATGCAAGTTTACTATGATTAGTGACTGAAGGAGTTTGAGTTTTATCATGATTTGTTTATTTTTAAATTTTCATAAATTCAACCAAACTTTACAAGATAGATGAATAAAAGGTCTTCCACAAAGGTTGCTCAGATTGTTCTTATCCAACAAAAAACATGGCTGCCAGCATGGAACTTAGTATAACATTTTCATCATCTGCTCTGAAAAGTAATGAAGCAGATTTATCAAAACTGAAATGGAATGAACAATTATGAAAAAGAAAGGAAATGGGGTAAATGTCATTGCTCATTTTATTGCTCATTTTATTCCCAGCAGGTAAGATATGGCCTTGATTGCAGGAAATGGATTAAGAACCATTGGCTACATCGGACGTAGCATTGATCAACAAATAGCAATGAAATTCGCTCAAAGTGATGTTAGGAGCAGTCTTGATTTTACTATGAGGTATGAGCAAAGCTCAAAATTGAAGTCCTCATGGTGATTTCAAGGTGAAGAACAACAATCAAAGAATTGTTTCATTGCTTGCTTTTACCATGTTTTTGTAGAGATTTTGTATCATTTGCATTTACTCCATATCCTTTCGTTGTTTGCTAAGGTAGATCGGTAGTCTTCCGCCATTTTGAATTCGTGATTTATGTTGTTGTGGTATTATCTGCTTTTTGAATATGCAAAATATTATTATTTGTAATAAATCAATCAATATTATATTCATAATACAATATGCAAAGGACCTACATGGAGTTAAATTTACATGTCTTTATCTAATAAGACGAGGCATGGTAACTTGATAATTAAATACGTTGGAACAAGATATTTGAAAAAGGGAGATAATCTGATAAAAATATTTTACATAGATATCACTATGAAAATACACATTTTATAAATTTTATGGAAAACAAAGTCAGTGACCCCCATTTTTCTTATATTTTTTGAAAGTATGTTCAAAGGGCTAACACATGAATAAAGAAGAAAAAAATCTATGGAATAGTTTTAAAGAAATCAACAATATACCTGTTTTTCCCTATATATTCATTAGAAATATTTGATTATTTTCATATCAGTTATTTTAAAAACAAGCATGGTGACCCCCCTTTTTTATTTTTTTATTTCAATGCTAATATGATAAGGAAACTTTCCTGAGAAAATAAAGAAAATCTATGGAAAAAAATTTGGACTACCCATCTACCTTAAGAGGCATTTTGTCAGGTCGGCACATTATAATTTAGTAGAGCTCATTCCCAAAATAATGCTCACTACGAAGCAAAACCATTACAAAAATTGCATTAACATTTTGATTTCACTGCCAAACAATCAGCCTTGATATAAAGGCCACCTGTCTATAAAGGACAGTTTTTCCATTCCATTATTTGTGTTTTCAGGTTGCTATGGTGATGGATTAAATGCTATAATTGCACTTTCTGGATTTCATTTATATACATTGTTTGCATTTTCAGGTTACTATGGTTATTGATTAAATGCTCTTTATTTATTTGATTTTTTAGGTTACTATGGTGACGGATTGAATGCCATAATTGTATTTTCTGGGTGCTATTTACCAGATAGAAACAGAAAAGATTACCAGTATGTAATGGACAACCTATTTTTGTGAGTACATGTATATATAATTTCAGCCCTGGAAATCAACATGTATTAATGAGGTTTATCATTGATCTTGAAAAAACAGTATTTTCTCTGATCAATGATCATCTCCCATTTTTGAAATGAGACTGCAAAGTGCAATACACCATTTTTCTTTTATTTTGGGCTGCAGTAAAGTTGACCTTACTATTGGTTTGGTGATGGAACATTGGTTTCCAGATTAGAACTCTGAAATGTCTACATCCATTTCAAATGAAACTTGGATATATTGCAAGGGGGGGGGGGAAGATCTTTATCAAATTTTGGAGAAAATAGGTCAAAGGTCAAGGTAACATTGATAAAAAATATTTAAAAGTCCAGAAAAATTTGGTTTACAGATGATCATCAAAAGGTAACAGCCAATTCAAATGAAACTTGGATTTATTGTTGTGTTTTTGAATGGAAAGAATCCTTTTGATTTTGGAAAAAGAAATCCAAATACTGAAAATACAAAGAAAATTTCAGGAAAAAATTATTTTCCAGACGATAAATCAAAACATTGTTACATTCAATTCAAATGACACTATTATATATTTATGGATACCAGTAAGGGAAGAACCTCATTGATTTTGGAGAAAGTAGGTCAAAGGTCAAGGTCAAGGTTTCCAAAAAAGGTTGAAAATTTCATTAATATGGTTCTGGACGATTACAAAAAGTTTACTTCAAATGCAAATCAAAATTAGATTTATTGTTCTGTTTCAGGAGCAAAAGAAGTCTTATGATTTTATAGAAAGTCCTCACTCCAGGTCAAGGTTACAATTATAGAAAATAGATATAATAGATAGATGAAATTTGACCTACAGTATATAAAATTTTTGGGTATTAAGTAGGGAAGAAATTGGAAATATTTAGGTCTTCAGGGAAAAAACTCTCAAAGATTTACATTTTACTCAAATGAAACTTGGTCACATGATATGAAATTGCAACTCAGCTTGTGAATCCATTTATTTTTACCGATCAGGAGTAGTTCAAAGTTCAAATTTTTTTACATAATTTCATACCCAGTGACTTCAGCAAGGAGTCACAATATTAGACATCTGTTAATTTTTTCATTGGTCTAAATGTTGAAAAGGGGTTGCCCCAACCCTTGGGGATCACTCGGGCATCAATATTTTACTTCTTGTCATTGGTACATGTATATTTAAAGGAAATACTGAAATTGAAGTAAGTTTCAGTTTTGCAGATGGCCATTTTGATATGTCTCCTCAGTGATTCTGAGTGTAAGGTTTTTAGGCCAGTTCCAAAATAGTAGATTACTTGGATGGTGATACTCTCAGGGTTTAACAGTCCAGCAGCAGGAGTATCAACCCCATGGTAATAGGGTCTGTAAGTCTCGTCATGTGACTCATGAGAATCGATGATAAACAGGCATTTTGAAAACGTTTCCCGCCTAAAAATAACGTTTGCTGATTATGATGTCCAATTTTTTGTTTGAAACGTCATATATCTTTGTTTGAAATGTAACTTCCAGGTACAATCTTTGATCCCGCAAGTTCGAAAATTGTACGAGACTTACAGGCCCTATAAAGCAAATAAATACTGGAACTGAAGTAGTCATATGTATATTAATTCTGCTGGTGGAAAATTTCGACAACATACATCATTTCAGTGATAATCAAACATTCAGAAGACAGAAAAAAATCATTATGAGAGCAGTTGATAAAGAACAAAGATTTAAAGAAAATAAATTACCACCAAAAGCAGAAAAGTATAAGGTTTTGTATGAGGGGAATGTATTTATGATAAGGGTTGTATTTGAAAAGTGCAACAAAGAATTGGAATGGATCTGATGCATATATAGACAATACCTAAGAAAGGAAATGCCAAAAATACTAGGGATGACCACCAGTATTTAAGTAGTCAACTAGTCACGTTCACTTGAAAATGCATTTGCATTTTTACCGTATTTTTTTGTCTCTTTCTTCCATTTATCTAATACCTGACATTACAGTGCTTTAAGTGCTTTGATTTTTTATTTTTAGATATGTGATTAGTACTTTAGAATTATTAGTAGCGGAGGATTATATGATAGTATATTTCCATGGTGCTACACCCAGACGACAAATGCCAAGTTTTGGTTGGTTGAAAAAATGTTATCAGTTGATAGATAGACGGTAATTATATAATACACATAAAATATAGATTATTCTTATATAGCAACCATGACGACAAGCCATGTGTAAATATCCAACTGCATAATGAGCAATCTCATAACAGTCTTAATACTGAAATAAATGACGTCATAATATGCTATGTGCACAGAAATGTTAGCTCAGCTGTTTTTACATTATACAACAAAAGTCTGCCTGGACAATTAAATGTCATATAAGAATCCAAATAAATCATGTCCGCCTGTCATTTGCAGTGACTTACATATTGGTGTCATTATTTTCATTTATTTTTCTCTCACTATGGTGTTTTTTGCTGTCATTTCTTATACAATAACCTCTAATTGGCTATGCCACAATGGAGAGTTGATTGATATTTTTGACAACCTAATGAGGTCTCACAAAGATGGTGGACAATCTTTTTTTCTTACATTACCATCTTTTATATATTTTCAAACCGGTTTTCACATTCCATGCCCTGAATCATAACACAGATTTCCCCATGCCAGGTAAAGATCAAGTTGTGAAAAACCTCCTTCCAAATTTAATACGGTCTGTAAGTCTCGTCATGTGACACCGAGAAATTACAATAAAACTGCTGTTTGAAAATTTTCCGCCAAAATATGACGTTGCAAGATTATGACGTTCACATTTTTTGTCCGAAATGTCATGTTTTTGTTTAAAATGCAACTTCCGGGTACAGATTATGTTCCCGGAAGTTCCAAAATTGAACGAGACTTACAGACCCTATAGGTATACAATCTCTCATATTTGGTCACAAGAGAAACAGATCAATTTGTCAAAAATTATCCAAGAATAAATCATCTACATGCTCAGTTATGTAGATATGAAATAACAAAAAACATTTATTACGCAGTTTTGTAACTGTTAATGTAAAACTTAGCTTTCCATTCTCTGTATAAAGAGATAACAACAGTTTAGTAACATTTACTAATTACTGCAGGAATGATATAAGAACTAACACCTGTTAGTCCAACAAGTGAGACTGACCCCTTGGAGCCTCTAGTTTTAAATTTCATGCTCAAAGGGACATCACTCATAATTAATTATTTATAATCTGTCCAGATTTCTCCTTTTCATAAGTTTCTTGCATCACTTAAGTATGAAAATATGTTTTCAAAGTTTTAACCAGCTTGAAACAAGATTTGTTTTATAAAATAAAACCTTCGTTATAATGACCCCTTAAAGCCTCTTGCTTTAGATTTTATGGTCTATGGGACATCACTTATAATTCATTAAAAATTACAGATATCTGCTATTTATTAGCTCACCTGGCCAAAGGCCATGTGAGCTTTTGCCATCATTCGTCGTCCGTCCGTCCATCCGTTAACTTTTATTCCAAGATCCTCTCCTCTGAAACTACTTGGCCAATACTAACCAAACTTGCCCTGAATCATCACCAGGGTATTCTCTTTCAAGTTTATGATTTTTATGTCCGTAGACCAAACAACATGGCCGCTGTTACTAAAAATAGAACATAGGGGTAAATTGCTGTTTTTTGCAAATTACTTGAAAACCATAACAGATATGAAAAATTCTAACAGAAGTTAAAATGATCAGCATGATGAGATCTACCTGCCCTGTAATTTTGAAGAATATCTGTGTACCCGTCTTGGAGTTATTGTCCCTTTTCCGTAAAATTTGCAGTTTTTCGTTACTTTTAGTCTTATATATTGAAAATGGTTGAAGATAGAAGTGAAGTTTGTAAACAAAAATTATCGGCATAGTAAGGTCCACATGTCCTGCAGTTTTGAAGAAAATCTGACAACCCACATAGGATTTATTGCCGCTTTTTGTCTCGCCCGCGACAAAAGTCGCGGAAAGCGAGACATAGGCGTGCAAAGTATGACGACAGCGACGGCGTTAACTTTTACTAAATACAGGATATTTTGAAAACCCTTTGATGTAGGAACATCATATTTGGTCCAGTGGTAGTACTAATTGAGTGCTACCTGACGGACATATCGTCATGTGACCTTGACCTCAATTTCACGGTCTAGTGGTCACGTTAAGTTTTTCTGCTTAAGTCCATTTCTCAATAACTAGAAGTGGTAGGCTGATAAGATTTGGTATGTAGGTTGGTCTTGGGTAGTACATGTCAGTCTGGCAGGTGACTTTTGTCCTTGACCTCAATTTCA
>MJUU01007399.1:37140-102071 GCA_002080025.1 Modiolus philippinarum | reverse complement strand
ATATATTGTAATATGTCATGACACTACCAGTACAAGTAACAATCGAAAGTAATTTGCATCTCAGAAGTAATATAACAAGGCAAATACACTGTATGGTTGAATTAGCATTGAAATATTTTCTTTCATTTTTCGCTGCTACAAAGTACTTGCCCAAAACAAGATATTATTAATCAAAACTGAAAACACCTCTTTATTCAATTGAAAAGACTGAATATTCTTTTACAATTATGTTTTGACAAAACAATGCAAATTTTCACAAAATCTTTCAAATGTGTACTTTGTATTAATGTAGATTAATTGATTTTACTGTTCTGGAAAAAAACACCTCAATGTCTTTGTTTTGAATGTTGTGATTTCTATTTCTGTTCTTTGTATCTGTCTAACGTCATTGTTTTCTATGTCCTCGTTTTGGCCAGGCCTTTGGACTTCGATTTTTGTAAATTCTACTCCTTTGTCCTTTCGGTATTCTACTGCCGTTGTTCAATTTGATTTCAGTATAATGGGCTAGCTTGTTTTGTTTTACTAAAATACAGCGAGCCTCGTCGTAACAAAAGCAAAGTTAACTGGCTCAGATACATAAGTTGCCGTAATGTGCATATGCAGACACTAAATGCACAGAAGCTTCGGTATCTTGTTACTTAGTAGACATTAATGTAATGTTCGGCTATTGCTTAATCTTAAGGGGGTAGACCTGGGGTAGGAGGAGATAACTCTGTTTTTCACTTTTTTATCACTTACACAAACAAATAGAATCATAACGATAGGTATTATTAAAATTTTAGAATTGTAAAAGATTTTCCGCACAGCAAATAAATATTAATTTTGTCATGAAAACAAATACCCAACATCCAGTTATTAATAATGAGTGCATTTTACTCTACATTTTTGCAATGCTGTCCAAAGATAATAAAAATATGTAAAAGTCGGATTTCTTCCAAGGGAGGTAATTTATAGTACAAATTCAGCAATTTTATTGATTTTTACCCACTTTATTCTAAATTAGGAAAAAATGGGACGGTAGAATTTTCTAAAATCTTAATATATCTTACATATATCAGTTTTCTTTCTACTCTCAGTTTTTGGTGAAAATTAAACGAAAGATTTTTTTACAAGAAACAACGGCAGTAGAATACCGAAGGAACATAGGGGTGAAATTCACAAAAATCGAATTCCAAAGACAGGGCAAAAACGAGAACACAAAAAACAATGACGTAAGACACAAAAACAATGACGCCAGACAGACACAAAGCACAGAACAAGAAACCACAACATTCAGAACAAAGGCACTCACAGTGTGAACTCCAATGAAACTGAGAGTGACATCAAGTGCTCCGGAAGGGTAAGCATGTCCTGCTCTGTTAACAGCATCCGTCACACTGTGAGTGATTCAATCCGGGAAAATGTCAAAGTCGGTAGTCAAATCCGGGAAGATATGAATCTAGCTGAAAATATCCACTTTCATTTGGGATACTGACACGTCATATCTTTCAATGATGCTATGGTGACGGCCATAGAATTTCTTGAGGGATGAAATTAACAAAGGTTGAAAAAATCCCGGACTAAGCAGCTTTCGGGACAGTGTTTTGCTCTGTTCAAAAAATCACTGTACAAACTACAAAAAGTGTTTAATAGTGATCAAAATAGGGTAAAAATTTCAGTCTATATTATTCAGAACACCAATGTATTTCAGTTCAAACTAGTTAAATTTACTATCATTATTCATGCTTACTTTCACACATGTCTAAACTACAGAATTTTGCATTTGAAATAACTTAAATCAAATACAAATTTAATCAGAGCCAATTTTATACACCACAATCAAGTCCTGAACAGCCCAAATAATATGAGGAAACAGGGTATCTTGGATGACCACTAGACATAAAACGGGACGTTTAAAATTGTTGAAAATTGCTGAACGTTGACATGAATATGTGTAGTTTTAATACTGAAAATATTAAGAAAATTAAACGAATGGAAAATTTGAGGCTTCCCCAGGTCTACCCCCTTAAATTGGCAAAACAAACTTTGGGGTTTTCAATCTAATTTTACTGTAACTGTATGAGCATATTTTCCTTTTAAATAATGACAACAGACTTAAAATTATCAATAACAATTATTCACAAAACTAATTAATATTGTTAAAAAATAAGAAAACATTATGTCTTTAATATATTTCTTTCTTTTTTTTCAGCCACAAAGACCACAACTTACAGTAAGTTAACGCTATTTTACATAAAAATATTAAAGTTTTCTATGTAACACAAAAAAAAAATAATTTTTTTTAAGTTACAAAAAAAATATTAGATTTTTTTAAGTTGCAAAAGTTACACCTTTTTAAATCGCCAGGAGCCAAAATGTAGAGGGCAAAAAGACAGAGTAGATGCAAAAAAATTAAACACTGTTTCATTTTATACATCCCAAAAATATATTTGATATCCTTCGTGGTATTTTAAAGTATTAATCTCAGTTCAAAAACAAGGAAAAATCTACAAAAGTTTCAACTCCAGCTAAAAAAAAGTACATTGAATATTGCCTCAAATTATCAACGAGCAGTGCTCTGAAATGTTGAAACATCAATTGCAAAATTATGAGATTCTACGTATGGGATTGACCCATTTGAAAGGTGAAATAAATACATCAATTGCGACATTTAAATCACAGGGTTAAGCTTTGTAATGGACAATAAAGAAAACCAATCAAAACGCCATTCTTGTGCATTTCATGCAATTGCGGTTGGCGTGGTTTCAGAAATCAGTCATTCGGAAATTATGTTTTTTTAAGCCTGTGTAATAATAAGTAAATTGGCGGTAACATTTGTTTAAAATTGTTATTTGTGCGAAAAAAAATCTTAAAAATTAAGTGTTGCGTTTTCATTGGCACTCACAATATAATTAATGGTCAAATAATCATGAATGTTTCATTAAATTTAATTGCTTTGGAACATTATTGTGTACAAAACTAATCATGAGTTTCATCTTGGAAGTGCAACATAAACACAATGGGCCTTTGAGCTTTTAAAGTGAAGCACATGAAAGAGCCATGAAAAATCCATGTCTATATTAGTATTAAAAAGTTATGCATATAGATAGTAAGACATATTTTCTGTCTCTTTGTCTTATTTATAATCTGTTGTGTATTTTAAGTTTTTACACTAAATTATAAAGTGATTTTTATTATTGATTTTTATTATACCGTTACAAAGTACAGTGCTGTGTAATCCTTTTAAAATACCTTTGATTGCATCTTTTCGTGATTGGTTAGTCAGTAAAAGTGAAAAGTTGTCAAACATTCAAAATGGCAACGAACAAGAGACGTGACAAAAAAATGCGACTTTATTTGTGGTTGGTTAAACAAAATAAACTGAATTATTATTCATTACATAATAAAGAATCAATTCAGTGGGTTGAGACATAGTCGCATGCAATTAAATATATTTCGATATTTTTGTTCTTAATTGTTGATAGCAGTGAAAACCCAATAATTCACAGCGGACAAATCCAATGGAGTTACAACGACCGTGAAATAACCAAATTACTCACCGATTAAAACCCAAACGAAGTTACAACATCCAGAGAATAACCTTGTAATCTTACAATATCCAATCAGCGACCAGAGCGTGAAAATGCGTAATGGTAATTTTTTAATGTTTGGCATCCCTGTATGGGCCCCTGGAGAGTAAATGAAAACATATTTGACATCAATGAAAATTGCGGTGTCCAGACTTTCAAGTGACAAGGAAACAGTATTTTTTGCCAAGCGTCGTTAAAAAGGCACACCCTTAATCATGCCTCAAAAACCGATTTTTTATAATGATAATTTCCGGATCTGAGTATCGTCCTTTCATCAACCGTCACCGGTTTCCTTCTTTACAAACAAACACAATGTCTGGTTCAAATGACAGAGAAAATACACGACTAAAAGTAGGAAGAGAAAGGGAGAGAAGGAATTTTAATTAATATCTAAATTATCTCATCAAATTGCAAAAAAAGTGCGCATACTTTTTGGCTTTGTGACCCCTGCGCAGTGACCTTTCTGAACCCTGTCGAGAAGACGTGTTCCATATGTCGTTGGAAATTAAAAACACATTTTAAGCTTTGTTTCCTGATAACATATTCTTGGGGATTTGATTTTCCATACCCAACCTCCTTTTTGGCTAATATTTTGAAAGCTGTGGCCTTGCATAGGATATACTGTAAACCGTCCAGATGGTATATATAAACAAATATGGCCCTAGATGTATTCGCAATATCATATGACGCGGTGATATTCACCGGAATATATATATTGTCACTCTCGACAAAACTATTATTCCCACCTTGAAGGGAGAAAATCCTCAGTCGTCTGTTCTCGTGTTCATGTAAATCGGAAGGAATTAAGGGAGTATGAGCTGTAGTTTTCAGAACCATTCGATATCCTTGGGTTTATCCATTCATACAAGGATAAATACCTTATATATCATAAAGTCTTCCATGGAATGTCCCTTTTTTGCTATTAGCAAAGCTCTTCAAAGCCAAAATTAAGAGATTTCGTGCTGATGGTATAAACCGTTTATTTATGTGCTAGAACCGTGGAAAATTAAGTAAAACCAAAGAAATATATATCTATGGTAAAAAAAATGTCAAAAAGGGTATAGCGAAAAACCTAGCAGTGTCATTCAAGAGATCGAAGCCATTCTTGAATTTCTTTGTGTCCAATTTAGTCAATTGTTCAAAACACATTAAAATGATAATGTACCACTGCTAAAAGGAAACATCCAGATTTGTTAACACTTAGATAGGTTGAAAAATCTAGATGTATAGTCAACTGTGTTTTGCAATTTCTGTGCAATAAAATCTTAATTTGAAAAATAAATGGATGTACACATCTGAAGAAATGAAAATCCCTTCGTGACGTCATAAAGTACGACTACATGTATATATAATAAAACAATCATGATCTTTTGCATGATCTTTTTTGAATAATCTTAATTAATGGCGTAGAAACACATAAATAGAAAAAAATAAGATATGGAACTCGAGCTATACATATTTGAGATTCAAATTGAAATTCTTTAGAAAAAGGAGAGAGGAAGCCTTGTCAGTAAATGCATTGATCATGAGTTTTAGTATATCATTGCATAGATATTTCGAATATATACATATACTAAACTCTGTCATATGGGTACGTCTATTGCAAAAAAAAAATCACTCATTCATTCCTCTACTCCTCTCCTCAATTTTTTGGTATGAGGCTTAGCATTACATAATTATAATGTTGCTTTTATTAGTAGTTGCTTTTAGAGTAGTGTTATAACTGAAAAACGAATCAGATATCATAAACTAAATTGGGAAATAGAATCGGCAGTGTAAGATCTGGCTAACCCGCGGTTTACAAGCAATTTTTAAATTCAGACAATGCTTTGTCAAATTTAACTTTTTCATCATTTATGTCCAAAATATCAAATTAATTAGCTGACTTTATAAAAGTGCCAAACACTAAAGAGATACAAAGATATAAATTTCGTTTTTAAAATTCTAAGTTATTCAATTTATATCATAGTTTTTATGCCTATGTCATATATTGTAAAAGCGTTAAGGATAGAAGTAAGACTTTGATATCAAGATATTTAGTTTACTGCAACAGATTTCACAAATTTGAATTTGTAATGGAATCTTAAATAACTTCTATTTCTTCAAATTGTCTATCGTTAGCCCTTTACTTGAAGTGTTATATGTGCTGATATATAGGCTTTCAATACATATTTCATAATACAATTAATATCCAAAAAGATAAGGACAACACAGTTTTGGATATTGAACATTTCTAACTATAACAAATATAGTATGATCATATTTCACAGAACATTGGTTTACAACATGGACAAGGAGATACCGTAAGTTGCTTTTTTGCAGTTTTTAATGACATATTTCATTATCAGGACTACTTTGTTAGTGTAATATAATATTAAAAAGTAAAGTATGGTATTTGCAGAAACAACGGCAGTAGAATACCGAAGGAACAAGGGAAGCGATGACTACAAAAACCGAAGTCCATAGACATGGCAAAAACGGTAACAGATAAAAACAAAGACAAAACAAGGACGTGAGACAGCTACAATGCACGGAAATAAAAAGATAACATTAAGAACTAAGGCTCTCAAAGTGTGAACTCCCATGAAAACCGGGAGTGACATCAGGTGCTCCGGAAGGGTAAGCATGTCCTGTCCCGCTACCGACACCCGTCACACTATCAGAAATGCTAAATTAAAAGTATTATGTAGGATATTAAGTGAAAGTTAAGACCATCATACATAAAGATACAACAATAAAATTTTCAAAAGTCTGATGAAATTTATATATTTTGAAAAAGTAATATCATAATGAATAACTAAAGTAAGTGAGAACCGAACCGTCAATCTAAAAGCGAACAATCCAAGGACAATGGCAACACCAGAAACAAAAAACGCAGAAAAAAACAAAGACACAACATGGGTTCAGCACAGAAAAGAAAAATGAAGACACTCACACACAAAGATGAACAACACGGACCCAATATAAAACCATGGGTGAGATCAGGTGCACCGGTAGTCAGCATCACCTGCTTCTTATAAGACACCCGCCGTGTTGAACATGTCAAATCCGGTAGTAAAGTCAAATTCGGTAGAGGAAACAACAATTAAGCTTTAAAGGGAAATATCTGTTGTCATGTGGGAAACAGATATCCCATAGCGGTCCACAAGATGATGATGTCGACCGTAAAACATCTGGAGGGATGACTTCGAGTTTTGGGTTACGTACCCTTGTTGAAGTAGCCTATTTGTGAGCAACCGGGCTCTATCAAGGAAGTCACTGTATCGAACACAGGCTCTTGAATAGCGAATGAGCTGGGAGATGTAAACTCCATATGCCGGCGCTTTTGGGATGTTGCTACAAAGAAAAGGGAAGTTTACTATTGGAAAGGTGAAGTCATCGCGTTTGTCGTACAGCTTAGTTTGAAGTCTGCCTCTGTTGTCAATTTCAAGGTGAAGGTCAAGGAACGAGGCTGACGTAGAAGTGTCTGTGGTATCCTTAATTTCGAGCTCTTTTGGATAGATCAAATGAAGAAAATCACCAAAGCGAGGGTTGTTTAGCGACAAAATATCATCTATATAACGGAAGCTAAAGTTAAAGGATTGTGCCAGTCTTTTATCTTTATTTTGAAGAAACCCTTCGATGAATTCAGCTTCATAAGAGTGAAGAAACAGATCGGCTAAGAGAGGCGCACAGTTTGTGCCCATAGGAATTCCGATCTAAATTAAGGCCATAACATTATACCTTGAATTTTATTCATTTTAGCTTTCTTTCTGTTATTTGCAGACACAACGCCATTCACAAGGACAACGTACAAAAGTAAGATAATACTATTTTTCAATGAGTTTTGCATCATTCAAAAGAAAGTAAGAACCGTCAGTCCAGAAATAAATAAATGAAAAAATAAGATAAATGAATAAAAATGCGTAATCAAAGGACAATGGCAGCATTGGATAATCAAGAAACAAAGACATACTATAAAGAAACTTCCATTCTAAAGCACCTGCTGCCAATGTGGTTTATTTTTGAGAGTTGTCAAATAATACAAACAGTTGTGTTCAGTTTGCAAATAGTGCGACATAAAAAAGAAAAAATGTACTTTTTTTAAAAGTTTTTTTTTTTTTTAAATTAAATTACTGTTCTTCAGTTTGGCTTTTTTCTGATTGCTATCCATATTACATTAATTGGAATAATATAAGAAGACGCTTAGATTTAATTACGTAAGACAAAAACGCCAGTTTTCGTAAAAACAAACACCTAAGTTAACGTATATGTCGTATATGCATGGTATGCAGTTTGTGGGGCCTCAATAAAATTATCTAATCTTATAGCCATCTTTTTAGTTGACATATGAAAAAAGAAGCAGTATGCCTGTCTTTTAAAACACATGTATTTTGGGCATCTGAACATGTGTCATTTTATACCAGAGATAATATTAGCGGAGGTTGTGATTTAGAATATTATTTCATATATATTCAATGAAATCTTTAAAAAAATAATGAGAAAAAAAATATCGCCTATATAACACTGATATGCAAAAAAGATAATTAATGGTGCATTCTTCTAGATGGTAAGTCCAACCCTCCGACTTAAAGAGCGCAAACACTGGCGACGTCATAAACCACAGACGACACAGATAACGTCCTGGTACTGAATGTGCATAAAGAATAGAGAGATTTATCTTTAATTTCATGTGTTTTGAGACATTTTTGGGGCCAAAACTTGACAGTATCGTTGTTGGACAATTGCAATGTATTCCCTCTGAATTTGTACTAGAAGTCGCCTTGAACTAACTATTAGCTATGGGCTAAGCTCATTTTGAAGGCCTCATGGTCACTTCGAGATGAAAAAGATCAACAAAAGCGTTCCACTGTTTCTATCGTGTGTATGTGATACTTTTGAATCATGCGCATTTAATCCATATACTTTCATAGCTTATTATATTTCAAAACTATCAGACAGCAGAAATGATAGGATCACAAATGATTACAATGCGGATGTCTGAAATCTTCCTAAGATTTCTATTTCAACAAGACTTCACTTTTTGTCTGAAATTTCGAAATGCTCTGAAAATAAAAGTAAAACATTAATCGCAACAATTTATGAGCAGACAGGAGCTTCATTTTATTTATCAAGTTCAAAATCATAATATGTGAAATCGTGTCCATAAGAAATATTAAATTCAAAAAGATTGAGCCTTTCTAAAATACTGAAGAGACATTAGTTGTCGAAATGCGCATATGCAGAATTTAAATTCACAGTAACTTCGGTATTTAGTTATTTGTATGATTTAAGCGCAAATTCATGACTTCTATGCCTCTCAATACCATATGAGAATGCTTATATGAAGAGACAACAAATAAAAAATTCACAAAAATACGTTTAAACGGTTAGCACTGTCCTGTATTTGAGGTTTTCATTCACGGTCTACAGAAAGCTTGTTTGACTGCATATCTGTCATACAATATTGAGGACTTTTGGTTACATTACGTATTAATCATTTCAAAGCTTGTTGATTTATTTCCAAGTGAAACAATTTATAAACAAAATAGCAGAAAATATTAATTCACAGAAATAAATATGATTCAACATATTGTGTAATATTTGCACGTCTTGAATCATGCAGTGATCTATTTGTGGTTTTATTCACTTCTGTTTATAGCGACATCTAGGAGGCCAAATACATCACTAACGTGGTATGGCAGACCCAGCGGTAAGTGATACGGAATAAACAAGGACGAAAATTCGCCTTCAGCTCGTTTTTTATTTATTTGTATATCTTATGGTCGTTTAGTTAAATATATGATTAGGAAACAGAAATATATCTAAATTGTGGAAGTCTTGTGTACAAAAAAGGAGATTCGAAGCATTTCTACTAATTTTAGGGTATATATTTCTAAAAAAAACACCTTATAACACCATAAATAATTTGTAATTAGTACAAAGTAACACACCTGTTATGTTTTGCCAAAATATTTATTTCGATGATTGTACAAATATTTCATTATATGCTGAGGAAAAAGATTTGCAATGACAGTTGCATTGTGCATTGCAATATTTATTTAAAGACCAAACCAACTATAAATTTCTACTGTTGATTTTTTATGAAACTTAGCATAATCATTCTTCAAGATATTTGGGACAGTTTTCAAGAATTTTCGGGAATAAAAAATATAGGTCACCAAATTAGTTTTGCTGCTATAGCGCCATTAAAAGGAGCAAAATTCGGAAGATGGTGAAGTGAATAGGTGAACTTCAAACCATTGCCATTTTGGTAACAATAGTTGAAATTGTAAACGGATTTCGCTTTTAGATTGACGGTTCGGTTCTCACTTACCTTTCTGTATTATACTCCGGTAAGTGTATTGATTTCGTTTCTATGAAAGAACAAACTTTTGAACGAAAGATTGATGATTGTTTTAACGCATTATTACCTTCCTGCGCAAAATATTAGACATTTTTGTTATCTTTTCCATTAAATTTTGAAAATCAGCTGTTGATTTTTCCTTATACTCTCAGAGCATGACAAGTTGTTTGTATAAATAAGAATAATGCAATAGAAATAATAGGTCACCGAACTCATAAGAAAGATATAATTGAATATAACGACAAAAATGGCTTGTCGTCCACACGTTGCTTGATTTGTTTTTCTTTCAATGAAGATGACGTCACAGTAATAGACGTCAAAAGTTAGAATATCGATAATGAACACTGAAGCAATAATCTTAAAATCAATTATTTTTTTACGGAAGTGTACTTTATGGACACTTCCTCATTAATAAGCGCGAGGATAAAGAAAGGAAAAAGAAGGTTTATATTATTTTTGTTTTTACATTTTTTGGTTTCAAATATTTCCCTGTGTTGTCCTGGATATTCTTTTTGCACTCTTCATGGGAATACTCAAGACGTAAGAGCGGTTGAATCAACTATTTCATTCCGCAGAAATTTGGGATTTACCACCTTTCATCAGGATTAAAGAATTTTTATTGTATTTTTGGGGACTATAGGGATAGAGCTGTATATTTTCTTTATCATTCGGAATTTGACAGTTATATATTGGGGTTTTCCCTTTTGACTTATTTCATTTCGTTCTATATAGTATATGTACATTATTACTATTTATGAAGATGCTGCTGTAATAATGTCAGGCCTTGATTATATTTCATATGTTTGATTTTATCATTTTTGTCCTTTGATACAGCAATTAAAAAAATGAAAAATATTTGTTTCCCTTCCCGCTCAGTAAAAGTATTTTGAGCAAAGAAAAAAAATGCTCCCCCAATTTGGGAAAAATTGAAAATCTAAAGAACCAGACTTTAATATTGGACTTTCAAGTTAGAGGCTTTTGTGTAGAAGGAGGTGGAAAGGGTCCTTTTATCCTTTACCCTTCCACCGCTTTTTTCAGTGAAAGCCCTAGTAATCATCTATCAATTTAACGGTATTGGCTATGAAATATAGGCAACCTGAAATATAGGCAACCTGAAAAAACGTACTGTAACTTTTTTTTTCAAAATATGACAAATTGATCTAAATAAAACAAGGAAACCAAGACCACAACATATGATATAAATTACTAACATTCTAAAATAATTTATTATTTTTTTTTAATTTTGAAGGGCTTTCGAGAAAATATCATACAGTTTTTAAAAATTTGGGAATCAATTTCCGTCAATCTGAAAACATGTGACAGCTAACATTCTGGTAGTATTTGAAACGGGGGTTGATTTAAACATATTTATTTTGCTCAAAAATTCAAAAGGGATCACACACACGTAATTGCAACTTATAAAAGCCTTATCCCATATACAATATAATGGGGCTTTCGAGATAAGCTCCATAAAAATGCCAAGGAAACACGGTCCAAATGGATACCAGTGTTAATTAACTTTGTTTTAGGGTGTAATATTTTATGTTATATTTTAATCAAAATTGCAGATATAGAACCCCATTTGCGTTATGGCAATAGAACCATATACATGTATTAAACAAAAACCTTAATGAAGTAAGCAGATATAAAGTCGATATAATAATATCAGCTAGGGGTTTCCTTTCCTAAGTCCTAATGTCTGTCAAATAAAAGAAAAGCGGGCATAAAAAATTGCAAGATCCGCATAAAAATTCCCAGGCCCCTTCCGAAAATAAAATGTTGTGCACGTGTCCCTATATCGCACCATTGCATATATATTTAGTTGACACTTCATAACTGCATACCGGCGTTTTGCATAAGCGCCGATTTACATTTCATTTGCTCTGATTCTTTCTTTCATTTGTGCCGATTTTTCTTTCATTTGCACCAATTATTTATTTCATTTACTTGCTAATTCCATGTCAAATATAGGTATTTTTGTCATGTGTTGACACTTAATAAATCGGCACAAATGCTATATGCCCCTGCATACGGCACAATCAAACCATACCAGTTGTCAAGTACAAAATCAAGACTGTTGCGGATCACATTTTTTCAATGTTTTTTTTTTTGTTTTTGTTTTATTTATTTATTGTTTTTTTTTTTTGGTTTGTTTATTTTTCTTTTTTACGGGTTTTTACGCCAATTTCAACAGTATGTCAGCTATATCATGACGGTCAGTTTGAGTAGTGGTGGAAGAAGGAGTACCCGAAGGGAACCACCTACCTTGGGCAATGTACATTTTTAAGTGATTTGCATCTTGTAGAACTATATGAAAAGTATTTGACGTGCTATGGGTCGTTCCTTGAGACCATCCTTGCAAATGGTGAAAGAGCCGAAAATTGGGTCCATGAAATTTTTCACCTCACCGGGAATCGAAGCAAAGACCCTTCGTTCCGCAGTCCGACGCTGGTTTATGAGATAAAGGTGTTGCAATTTTATAAATAATATCAATTATAGAACTCTACGAAGAATACTTTGTATATTTGATGAAAGTTCGGCGGCCCGCACAATAACACAGGAATATTTCCAATTGTTTCGATATGTCTACAAAAGTAAACGATGTTTAATGTTTGTTATTCATATGAAAAAGAAAGGAAATGTTGGGTTTTTTTTGTTGACACAAACATCTAATGTTTTATGACAATAGAGAATTTAGATGTTCCATGTTATTTAGATATAAGTTAATTTTTTGTTATTTTATAACTTTTTTAATTTCAAAATTATTCTAACTGTTCATCACCAACGTAGTAAGTCAATGTCACTCTGCTGATCTTTCACATAGTGCGACGTCATAGATGTCTTACAGAACAATGACAATGTGCTGCGTTGTGCGTATAAACAATAGCTGGTTTGGTCTTTAAAAATGAAATGATCTGTACTTTAGGTATTCGTTTAGTAAACGGAAATCATCCATGGGAAGGCAGAGTAGAACTTTTGGTCAATGGACAGTGGGGTACTATATGTGACGACTCGTTTGATTACAAAGATGTTAGTGTAATTTGTAGAATGCTGGGGTATCCAGGATACGGGTAAGTGAGGGAAAGTAGATAACAATACCAAAGTGTAAATTTAGTTTCTTCAGATTTGCCATTTCGATAACTGTGTTTTGGGTTCAAAAATTTGGAAGACTACAGAAAGGAATATGTGAAAAAGATTACGGGGATTAAATATCCAGCATTATCTAAATGAAAAGTCAAAAATAAGATAAGGACGGAGAAATGCGGAGGGAGTTTCTCCTTAAGCCCCCTTACATGACGCTTTATATCCCAGACGAAATGCATCGCACAAATGAAATTTTATCCGTTCGTCTCCGACCATATCTGTCCTTTATTCTATAAAACGGTACATGTATCGTCATAGAAAAACTGAAAGGATATGGAGTGAATGTGCATGTGACAAAAACGCACACGATACATAGAAAACTACAGTTTATCAAGGACAGGGCTTTCGTTCCTGTCTATATCTTGATGTCGCTTGAGGGTCTTCATGTCCGTTTTCCTGTGAAAAAATCTTCAAAATCTTGAACAGACATACACCGCATAAAAATATCAGGTGAATTGAAGATAGGTTTAAGTTTTGTTTGCTTTTAATGCATTGTATCTCCTTTATGCATTCGTCATTTGTATTCGTATGTATTCACCAGCCCAGTACTCAGTACTTCAGTGCTGACCCGAAAGCCTATTGAACTTTGCAATATCTAAATTTTTCTAAATTTTGTTGAAAACTAAGGAGTATCTTTCTCATGCAAAGCTCTGTCCCTAGCTGATTTTGGCTTTACATTTAGATCATTTTAGTTATTTGTTCCTGTCAGTTTTTAAACGACTTTTAGTTTATGGTCTTTCAAACGTTTAGATTTTATCTGCACTGAAGAGACATAAGTGGTCGAAATGCGCATATGCAGAATATGAATTCACAGTAACTTCGGTATTTAGTTATTAGGTATTTGTCTGTTTTACATCCGTTTGTGTATGACAGATAAAATTTTTGAAACGGGACTTTACAGCAGATATTACAGATTAAACATTCGAGTTGCAAACTTACAGTGGCAACCTACTGGGCGAGCACCAAAGAAACAAAATTACTATTATGGTTGTCTATGTGATCATCCAATAGAAGATAGTATATTTCTCTAATTCCTGTCCTGTTTCAGTTTCCTGAACAGTTTGAGAAATACGTTTCTGTTCTCTAGAGAGAATGTTCTCGACAAGTTATTGGATGAAATTCAACTATGACGTCAAATATGTTTGCCGTTTGCCGACTTTACCATTGTGCATCATGAAAAAAGGTAATCATGCCTGAAGACCTCACGCTCAAAGAACACATTTATTTCGGATCATCAGAATATTCGAGTCATGTTTTAATAAAAATAAAATCTACAACCGTATTTCATGAGAAGTGACATTTCTACACTCTCGATGGGTAAATTTTCAAATATTTTAAACGCGAGGCTTGCCGAAAATTTAACTATTTCTAGTGTAGAAATATAGTTGCTCACTTGATGCGATTATGGATTCTATATTTAAAATTATGTAAATATGTAAAATTATTAATGAAGAAATATGGAGTAAATGCAAATGAGACAAAGTCTCTTCAAATACAAGCTGCTTATTTAATTTAGTAATCTGAATTATTATGCGGTATCTGTTCATTAACAAATGACTAAATACCGAAGTTACTGTGAAGTTAAATTCTGCATATAGGCATTTCAACAACTTATGTCTCCTCTGTACACATCAATTCTAAATATTTGGAGGACAATAAACTCAAAGATGTTTAAAAACTGATAGAGAACAAATAAGCAATATGCTCTAAATGAATAGCCAAAATCAGCTAAGGACAGAGCTTTTAATGAGGGAGATAGTTTTAAACAAAATTTACAAAAATTTAGATATTGTAAGATTCCAAAAAGAATTGGTTTTCGGGTCAGCACCGACGTACTGACTTTTGGGCTGGTGAATACACTCGGGGACTAACGGTCCACCAGCAGTGGCATAGACCCAGTAGTAACAAATGACTAAATACCGAAGTAACTGTGAATTTAAATTCTGCATATGCGCATTTCGACAACCTATGTATCTTCAGTACAGATAAATTTTAAACGTTTGGAAGACAATAAACTCAAAAATGCTTAAAAAGTGATAGAGAACAAATAACCAATATGATCTAAATGTAAAGCTAAAATCAGCTTAGGATAGAGCTTTGATTGAGGGAGATACTCTGAAGTTAAAAACAAAATTTACAAAAATACAGATATTGTAAGGTTCCAAATAGAATCGGTTTCCGGGTCAATACCGACGTACTGACAACTGGGCTGGTGAATAGCTTTGCTCATACCTCATAGTAAGATCATGACGGCCCCTAGCATCGGTTGTAGCGGAATTCATTGTCGATTAATACTACGTCCATGTTTCTTTACCTGTGGCTTGTCCTTGTCTTTTTATAAAATTGTTGTTTCATGATATTCGGGTTATTGGATGTGGTTTGTTTCCATTTATTTATTCACTTTTTTACCCTTTCTTGGATCATTTAGGTCTTGCTATATGGTGTGAGGTTCCTCGCTGTGTTGAAGACTGTACGATGACCCCTTGTTTTGGGTCGTTTTGACCTGGAGATGGGGTGCCGTCTCCTTGATATTCGTCCCATTTCCTTTCTTTTTCATAGTAATCGTTTCCTAGTAATAAAAGCAGGTGATGTTACTATTTTGCACATTCAATTTACAAGTATGCATAACAATCGGAAGATTTCAAAGTCCTTTATTTTCACATCAGTGAATTCGTAATATTCAGGACACATTTTCTTATATCATATTGCGAAATTAAAACGTTCAAATTTGTTTTTGTTTCTTATCACTGTCCATTGCAAAAAATGATTATGCATTTTATATGAAGACGATATGCTTTGTGAAACAAGTTCATGTTATTTCAAAAGAAATTTACGGCAATTTTTTCTTATCCGTAACTTCAAAGAAAAGGTATAAGATAACAGAATGATTGATAAAATACTGACAATGGAAAAAATAAATGTGTAATGATCAAAGAACCACGATAAGCCAAACAGCAAAATTGCAGGAAGCATCATGTGTAACAAGTATATCTTTAATGACTTATAAAGCAAAATAAAATTTTTTATTAAACTTAATATTTCAATATTGACAGTAATAATACAAAAAAAAAATGATAGATTTATTGGTTAGATGGCAAAATGTTTTGATTTGTATTTGAAAGGCGGAGAATTGGTAAACGCAAGAAATATAATCTTTTATACAACCCCAGTGAGTCTTTTCTTTTATTGAAAAATAGGGAAAATGTCTCTCTCGATTTGCTGCAAGGTTTCCAATATTTTGCGTCCCATGGCCCTTTCAATACCCCAAAGTGATTATTTATTAACAAACTTGTTCTCGTTTTGATATAGCTGAAATATTGCTGAGTAGACGTTAAACAATATTTAATCAATCAATCAATCCAATATTTTGATCTGACTACACCGCATAGACAGGGTTTTCCTAATCGCTGATGCACTCCTCAGCTTTGTAGACGGAGTCCTTGTAAACCCATTCAGGTGTCTTTTATAATGCGATGAGATATTAATACCTTGTCCTGGAACAACGGCAAAAAACTTGTGAAAACTTGGCCTCGTACGAGTACAGGAAAAAGGTCAGTGATGAAAATGGGTCAACTTTTACATTTATGAACGGAAATAATTAATTTAAATTTTTTTAGTCATATAATTGGATGCAAAGGTGAAATAACACATTCTAGACAATAACATTTTGCATATTTTCCCCTAAACTACACATAATTTTTTCATATTTTTGTTTAAATATTTATGGCCTCGTCACCAATTCCCTGTTTTCATGGAACTAATATTTTTTCTAAATACGTTCGTTAACAGAAAAAAATGCATATTTAAATCTTTGAAACACAAAAAAATATACACACTGATGTGATATAATATGCATCATTTCAAATAAGTGTAAGATGTGTAAAATTATTCAAGAATTTGAAGATTTCAAGTACTTTTTCCATGTTCCGACAAAACAGTGGGTGAAACGAAAGTTCAAATGCATCATGTTTATGTGCTATTTTCTTTTAAATGATGGAATCTTTTCTAGAAGGCAAACTGAGATGCCTTGAATATTTGAATACAGATTTCACAAAACCAGCTTTTTTATTGATGCGAAAAATAAATGAAAAAAAATACACTAAACGTGTAGTTTGTCCGTTGAATACCTGGAAAGATTATATTTCTTGTCAACAGTCGCTTGCGAATTAATATCGACAATATTATTTTATTTCCTGAAAAAGACAATAACAAGTAGGAACCCATTTCAATCATGTACAAAGGAGTGTTGCATACGGATATCAAAGTAATAATTTGTTGAGAAATACATCACATAAACTACTTCCACAATGTTCATACGGACTACACATTGAGACAAGCGCGTCTTTCTTCAAGGCAAGCGTCTCTATCGTTACATGCAACATGAGTGGAAACTATATATTCAAAGCACAAATAAGATGGTAGTTAAGAAACTTAGACAAGACGACAATACATTGTCTAGTCAAAAGAAAACAACCAGGGAAACAGTTAATCGATAGACTGTGCTTTATCTTGGTCAAGAATTGATTTGATGGACCTTGTTGGTGTCATTAATACCTTTGTCATATAGCAACAATCATTTAAGGGATTAGAGTAAATGAATGCTTAATATTTTTTTAAGGCAAGCCTATACAAGTAGTCATTTTGGTAGTGGCAGTGGCCCCATATTATTAGATGATCTGTCCTGCAATGGTTACGAGTCTGATATATCTAATTGTCAATCATCAGGATGGTACAAACACAATTGTGGTCACGTTGAGGATGCCGGTGTCAAGTGCAATACATGTGAGGTTTTTTACTTCATTTTTATAATAACTATAATTTTCACTCTTATGTTCTCTTATTTCTAGCAAATATACCTCCTGAGTAATGATAACCAACCGTGGGAAATATTTGTATTTAGTACCTAATGGTGTAAATATTTTGTATTAATTTCTAGAAAAAGTGCCTCTATTTTAACGAATGGCGCAAGGATAAACATGGTAAAGCGAATGGAAATTAAATTGGCCGTATATTTTGAGAACGAACACAATGAAAAATCGTTTTTATTCAAGTAAATTGGGTAGAAATAACAAAAATACCAAAGTTACTGTTAATTTAGTTTCTGTAGATGCGTATTTCGACAGCTTATGTCTCTTGAGGGCAGATTAAATCAAAACATTTGAAATTCTATATACCAAAATTTGTTTAAAAGCTGACAAAGAACAAATGACCAATAGGGTCTAAAACATGAAATAGAAAAAATACAAAAACAGCTAAGAAGGTATTTATGCAGGAGGGAGATACTTCCTAGTTTTGAACTTTTTTTTAACATTTAACTGTCGTAGCCGGAATGTTCTCTGTTCTTTGTTTAAGAGTTGATGATCAACAATTGAATCTGAACACTGATATAACGGGAATATTAACAATATCTGAATTATGTCCCTGCATATTTCTCAATATGTTCACTCGAAGTAAAATGCCAAATACATGTACTAGCCTCACAAATTTTGCCCATGTAAGTTCATTCTTTACGGGATGTCCTAGTTTTTTTTAACCTACATTTGTATATACATTGCATTTCAATATTTATATGTAATGGCATATCCAAAATCAATGGATACTAAAGTAAATTTTAATTTATTAATTTTATTTTGAAGACGGCTCCACTGTTGACGTGTAACATTAATCATTAAATCAGATATACGAAAAAAAAACACCCTTTTAAGTCAATTCTATTTCATAATATAAACAGACTATTTTTGCTGCAGCTGTGGACTGGCGAGAACCTTTTTCAGCGATTTGCATCTTCATTTATTTTATTATGTTCTTTTTCTTTCTTCCAAACTTCATTTATTTTTGTCTCTTTGTAAGGTCTAAGGATATTGATACATGTAAATATATCAAAACATTTCACCATTCCTTGGATTTAATGTTTAAGCGTACATAATTATTTTGTCTTCGCGTTTACTTTTGGCACTACTTATTTTATTGGATAATTATTTTCTAGCTCTTCTTCCCCTGTGTTTGTCAATAAATTCGAATATTTCAATTTCTTAACTTACTTAACTATTAATCACAATTTCTAAAGCCGTATACACTGATTTTTGGATCCGATACATTATAACAACAACCCCATCATTTTCTTTCATGAAACATTTAAAATCTTAACATTTATGATATTCTTAACAACACAATTTCAGAGAAATGCAATTTATTGTATTGTAATACCACATTCACATTCACGAATTTCTCATACGAATCCTAGCGAATTATCCCTTCGTAGACGTTCGCAAACATCCGTATTGAAATCGCCACATCCTTAAATAACTCGCAAATATTCGTGTCGATTCGTGAATGGACATGGGAATTTTTTGAAATGTCAAAAATTTTAACACGAATGTCTACGAACCTTTATAGTTTATTTCATCCGAAAGCCGCTCGAAAACCAATCTTTCCAACTCGTGAGTAATCGTTAACCGATCGCAATAATTCGTGAAGCATTTGCAATAAATCGTGGTTTATCAACTGGTATACGATTTATTTATGATTAATTGCGATGTATTTATGGTCATTTGGCGATTGATTTATGGATAATCACGAATTCATGACACCGCTTTAATAATACATGAGCTTACTTTACGAATTCATACGAATACTTCTTTGAGAATGGTTTTAAATCAGTGCGAGCATAGTACGAATTTTAAAGTTGTTTGACTTAATTTCAGTCGTGTCCCCCATTATTAAAGTAGGATGGTTATTATTATGTCAATTTTGCCTTCTTTTGCCTAGTCGAAGAATATTTTGTACAATTTTAAGTTATTTTTAGGAGGACATATCTCGTCTCCTAAAACGTGCGTTTTAAGACTGAATGAAGTTATATATACAAAAAAATATGTACGTAAATGTTATCCACAGAGAAAAATCATTGCCGTTTGCGAAACACTCGTACATGTAACTAAATCTAAAATATTTGTTAATACTCGTTAAGTTTTCGTTAATAGTTCGTTAATTAATTCCGTAAAAGCTAGGATCAAATCGCAATAATTCGTATTTTGCTCGCTAGATTTCTTAGATAACTCATATGCATTTTTATTTCGCGCTCGCATTTATTCGTAATGATTCGTACATTTTAATCGTAATTGCATCGCTTTTATTCTTAGTAAATCGTAAAGTGATCGGTCATACTCGCAGCTAATCATAGTGAATAGCAATTCACTCGTAAATGTGTTTTGTTCGAAACATCAAATCAAAAGTGTCACCGTCATTAATGATCTATGATAGACTATCTTTCATACAATTGGACTCCGACGACAAATGGGTCGCATCATCAAATTTTGGATCACATGACCGGACGCTTTTACAATTTGATACTTGTTTTTTTCACTCCTATAATTTCCATGTCTACCCTTAGTACGACAGTTTTTTACCAGCAGACTTATATCATTGAGCTACACGGTAGTAAAGATGCAAGCACTCTGAATAAATTTCCTACAGTTTTGAGTTTCATCCGTAGGTGACCCCATAGAAATCTAAATACTTTGTAACCATTCAGTTTGGGTCATCTTACTGGTCCCACAGCCATTAGCACGACAGTCATTTGCCAAACAGTCATAGGTCCGACGGTCATTAGTCCAACTTTTTTTGCAAAACACGATTTCCCGGCTCTACACATACACATATACATGCAAATAAAATAAAAGTAAGGAATTCAATCCTCCTGCTTCTCTTGTATGATCTTGTATTCACCCCATTTTATACGATTAAAAAAAAATCAGAAATCCTGTATTTTAATGTTTACAAGGTTCGTTCTGTATTCGTTCAAATGCATACCTGATGGTCGAAAATGTGTGCATGATTTTGGTTAATGATATAGATATTGAGGGTAATAGCACATAAGATCGGTTTACACTCACAGCAGTTTTAGTCCTGTTATTTGAATAATTACATTGATAACTTAAGCAAAGATATACTGTAAACCGGGAAATTTTCGCACCGTCTTTATGTCGCAGTAAATTGACAGGATTTTAGTTTTGAATTCGCGCTGCCAAATTGACAAATGACGTCGATAATAGACAAGTATATTCGCGCCGTTTTATTTGCGCGCTTCAATTCCAAACGCGAAAATCGCGAAAATAAAACTGCCACGAAAATTTCCCCGTTTACAGTAGTAGAGCAGCAAAGTAAAATACTTTAATATTCCGAGTCAAATGTTCTTTTACAAGTAGAGATTTCAAAAATATCAAAACAGGGTAATGGCAAAAGCGCGTAATTTTGTACTTTTTTTATCAAACAACTGGATTAGTTCCAAGGGGCTAAGGCTACAGTACTTACATGGGTGGTTGGGATAATAACTTGTTGCAAATTTTTATGGACAAACTGTATAGACAAACTCACTGTTTCATGCAGAGTAAAGACCCCTTCAATATCTTTCCATATATTGATATGAAAAGTTTTCTTTGCGGTTAAGAATAAATTACTGATTGCTTTTGTATTTTTTTTATGCATAACCCTAAAAATACTGAGTCTTCATTATGTGTATTGAACTGAGCAGTGGATGTCATTGGTACAGTATTTTGTCTCATTTTATTTTGGGAAAAGGGGAGGGGGTAGATGAGCACTTCTTTATTAATTTTTTTTGGATTATGGCTTTCCATATTGTTTTTTCTAATGTTTTCCTTGAAACGTATGTACAATATTACAACATTATTTGTGGAACTTCTTATTTTCTTGTATTTTGAAAAAGCAGCCTCTTTTGACGGTATAGAACGTAACATTTCCTGTCTTTGCCAATTTCTCTCATTTTGCAGTGTCAATAAAAACCTGTTGCCTTATTATCTTTTCTATCTTTTCTCGTCCTACAGTAAGGCTAAAATATTGCTCACTGGGCGTAAAACTCGAACTAATGAACCAATCAATTATAACAGTAAACGTAAGAGGTGTATATGTACTATTATGACTTTCAAAGATCCCTTGCATAGGGACAAAATAATTGATTTAAAATATCCAAGATCGTTTTACCAGTATTGTTTGGAATTAAGGATAAACAGCACATTTTTTATGACAACTGCGAAGAATACTTAAATTAGATGTCGGCGAAAAAGCTAGATGAAATAATTGAATAAAACACCTTAAAAGCAAAATTAGTAGGTCTGCATTCACGGAAACCCAACTTTTCGTTACTAAACTCGGTTTCTTACACGTAAGAATTGTATAAAAAGATCAGGAACCTGTAGGTTTCTTTCAGTAAATGAGGCGTATTTTCAGAAAAAAAACAGGTTTTCCTCTACAAAAACATGCTCTAGAACACTCTTGTTTCTTATAGCATATGACAGATTTTCTTTATAACTGCATATACGCTAGGGAACCTATGAAATTTTAAGGCTAAATGCAAATTTAATCATTTGGCAAGCAAATTCACAAAAACACAAGTTCACAAATCCACTACAAATATTTTACGAATAGATATTGAGTAAATGAACATGAGACCATAAAACATATGTTAATTCCAACTGCCATACTTTCAATGAGCTGTATGGTCATTTCGGAAATTATTTCATCAGCAGCACTAGAACTCAAACAAAGGAAATCCATAATTTCACAAAATACCTAAAATGGCTTTCCAGCATTAGGATAACTAGCTTTCTTGGTAGAAAACCCATGTCACCTAGACTTAACTCTGAGTTTCGCGTTGTAAATGGGAATTTCTCTGATAAAAACTCTGGAAAAACATATTTTCTGGAGGTAACTTAGGTTTGGCTTCAGAAACTCATTGAATCCAGAGATTTATTTGTATTTTAAAAAGCAAAACACACATATGCTGTATTAAACTCGAGTTTTGTCCAAAACCATGCTGTGCTGAGAAAAAAAAAGTTTCTCTCTATTTGGTTAATTTCGCACGCCATGCTGTAATGAATATTTATGTGTATAATTAGTAAACAACAACAATAAAAAGAACACGAAAACAAATATGAATTATCGTTTCAATTTATCACAAACACCACTTTCAGCATGGACAGCATTTTTGTTCTAGACTTTATTTGAAATTTGAAATTGTCACTAAAGTATGTATATTCAACTCGCCAAAATCATTAAATCATTAAACATAACATTTGTTTTAAAGAAGACAGGCAATATTATACTGTCGATATTGTGTACAAGGGCGCAATTACTGAATAGTAATTAATCATAATTACAAGCTGATGGAAAATTACTTTTGAGATGACCCAACATCGTCAATATCGTTGATCGCAGTCCCATGTCCGCTAATTTCGTGTTTTATTGCATAATTGTATTTTATCTGTTTTCTGATTGGCTGAAAGCAGCTTGAAAAGTAATGAGTATGTATCATGTCAACCTAAAATGGGCTATAAATAGCTCTTAGGTTGTATGGAATGTTATGTCAACCTGAAACGTGCTATAAATAGCACACAGGTTGTCTGGAACGTCATGTCAACCTACAATGGGCTAAAAATAGAGATAAAAATTCCAGATTTCAATAGTCAACGAAATTTAGGATAAAAAAAACATTATTAAATAATTATCGTAAATTTATTGTTATTTTTCTCTTTTTCTAAATTCAAGACGCAAATTATTTTATTTATACAATATAAATCGTCAGTATCCTCAAAAGAAATGCTTTGTGGTGAAGCATGCAATTATAAAATATTATTTATTGTATCATATATATGGTCATCCCCTAGCACAAAGCAGTTTCCAGCAGATGATTACATTTCTTGTATGTTCTTTCTGTCTTTTTTCGTTGTCAAATGTACTACATGTAATTTTGGTTTCGTGACTGCTTTTACATTATCAGTTGGAATTTCAATTTGACAAACCTACGTTCAATTAAGTTTTATCTGAACGATTTCTATGTACACTTGACTAAGGACTGCTGGTCTCGACGGTATTTGTCCAATACCTTGAAAATCAAAAAGTTTGAGCATGGGACTATATCTTAAATCTATAAATTGTGTAAGACAAATGACTTGTTTATGTAATTGAGTGACCTGGCACCTTAAGTTGCATCCCATACTTCTTAATCATCTGTACATCAACCTCATATAGGTTAAATATTATTCGTCTTATAGAAATTATATATCTCAAGCTGGGAGTGATTCTTCATCATATAAAAATTACAATGCTAGTATGTTGCTAAATGGATAAAAAAAATACTAATAGACCCCTAGATGCTTTGTTTTGGGTCGTTTTAACCTGGATATGGGATGCTGTCTCCTTGACATTTACCCCATTTCTTTTCTTTTTCATAATGTTACTCAAAAAGTAGATTCTGCAAAAAACTACTAATGTCTCATCAGAAGACCAAAATATATATGATTTATTGAGCCAATAGAAATCATATAACGTACTATGGAAAAAGAATATATACTTTTTTTAAAAAAACTATTTTAACATACATTTGCAAATAATTCATTTTTTCTTGATAACTAATGATTGCTTTTATCATTTTAAATAAGGATTCCATCCCTGAAAAACTTGAAAAAAATAAATACATGTAGTATTTTTAGTAGACTCACCAAAATATACAAAAATTTAGATATTAAAGGATAAAAAATATAAAAATTAAAAAATTTGATAGGAGAAATTGATTACGACATATTAAAGGAAGGATCAGAATGCAAAAATCACAAAATGCAAAATATTTGTTCTGAAAAGGAGCATTGATATTAGTAATCATTGCACAGTGCACCATAAATAAATGCACCATTTCACAAAATTTGGTAAAACAGTGATGCATAGCACCAAACATGTATCTTTCTCAATTATATATCATGTATATATCAATTACAGATACAACATGGAAACCTTATACAACATGGAAAACTTATACAACATGGAAAACTTATACAACATGGAAACCTTATACAACAACATTGTCATATTACAGTAAGAATATGTTAAATGAAAGCTTTGAATCAGTATGTAGAAAGGAATCAAATGCGTTGGCAAATTAAAATCAAGGACTCATATCTGAATCCGGTCCCATAGAATCTAGTTCTCAGATTTCCATTCAATTAGATTACTTCCCCATGTCCAACATCTTGTTATTCAGATATTTATAGGTGATACTTGGATGTTTGTAAAAAAATTGTGCTGGTTAAACCGCCTTGCCGAACAAAAACACTATGCATAAAACAATGTACGATTTCCATTGTTAAAGTTCAAATAAAAAACATTTTTACAAACAAGGAACAAAAATTAAATGCCATTTACGTACATAAGGAAATTCTCGATACGCACATCGACCCTGAGACCTCTCTGTTTTTGCTGTCAATTTTATGTATTTGTGTTATGTCTGGATGGTGTCACGGAAGCGCTGTGAAGATGTTGCATTTATTTAGCTATAAGATAAACACATTTAGCTAGTTTAAACAAAAGAATACAATTACAGTGATGTGGTCCGTTTTTTTTATCGTTCTGCTTGGTTTTTGAATTATTTTCGTCCAAAAATATTCTAATCATGTATAGCATGAACCATTTCAAAAATTCACATTTTACTCTAACCAAAATGATTGAATTGGTTTTTATTTTTGTATGTCATGCAAAGGATTTATATTATGTGAAGAATGTCTTTCCCATGAACCCTGCATCGCAAATTATATTTTCTTACATCAAAAATATGAACGATTCAGATCGGTGTAATGAACGAAAGAAACTAATTATTTGAATCGTGTATAAAGGCAATGATTCTATTGAACAACATTATTCATTCATTTTTCGTTTTTTTTTTGTAAACCTATTCACGTCTACCATTTCATTCCATCCATGTAGAGTTCAACACGCAGCAGGTACTTATACAATTTATTTTATGCCAGCACGTATTATTAATGTCATCTTGTCCTTGTCACCTTGTCCTTGTATCATTTGCTTGAATGTCACTGAACTTAATAAACTATATCAACTATATCAAAAGGTTTGTACAATTTGTTCTTGCAACCTCATTGCAAGGATCACTTTGTAATCTACACGACTTGTTAGGTATCTCAGTCTATTCATATTATTTTGTAATGTCTATCAAAATTTCAATTGTATTATCGTTGGTTTCTCTACAGAAACTTTGAACGACTTGCTTTATAAATATGAAAAAGAAAGGAAATGGGGTAAATGTCAAGGAGACAACATCCCATATCCAGGTTAAAACGACCCAAAACAAAGCATCCAGGGGTCACCGTACTGTCTTCAACACAGTGAGAAACATAAAGTACATAAAGGTTTCTGCTGTTATTTCAAACTTAGAATATATAAACGACCTTGCATACGTACTTTCAACCTTTTGAATCTTGCGTTAATGTACTATTGTAAACTGCGTATCAGATATTGAGAAAGAGCATCCTAACTTATTTTGACTCAAATCTAACTCTCTTAAACTACAAATTAGAAATTGAAGAATGAAAGCATATCATGAAATGTATGTAAAGGCTGCGAAAAATATATTATAACCTCTGATATACGTTTTTTATATCTATTATTTCATTTTAATTTTAGGAAGTACAAAAGGCCGAACAGGTAATGCATATTTAAGAATATACCAATGAAAAATCTTAAATCAAATTAAAATAGTTTAAGGATGTAGTAAGGTGGGGTTTTTGAAATTCTTAAATGTCACTAATATTTGTCGGATTTTATCCATTATTATTATGTAAAATATTTAGCCCCATTAAACCCAATATTCTAGTTATTTTGGCTTTAATTTTAGATCATTTTGGGTATTCGTTCTCTATCAGTTTTTTAACATATTTGATTTTATGGTCTTCCAAACGTTTAGATTTTATCTGCACTGAAGAGACATAAGTTGTCGAAATGCGCATATGCAGAAAATAAATTTACAGTAACATCGGTATTTAGTTATTTATCAAATTCTTCAGTAAGTCATTTAAGGTCAATGAAATAAAAGGGACAGTATGCAAAGAGGTCAGTATGCAAAGTAATACCAGATTGTAGATTTTTTTCCATACCAAAAGAAATCAGTAATGTTCCCATGTTATACTTATGTAGAAGTCCAAGAGAGCCTTTTCCCGCAAATTGTTAAAATGTGAAATATCGTGAAAACAAGGTCCATAACCTATCAATATTTTTAGATGATTTTATTTCTTTATCAATGCATTCTTTTTTACTCCGTTTTTCACTTTTTTATTACTTACACGACCAAATAGAATCATTGCAATAGGTATGATCAAAATTTTAAAATTGTATTTTTTTTTTTGCCACACAGTAAATAAGTATTCACTTTGTCATGAAAACAAATACCTAACATCCAGTTATTTATAATAAGTGCATTTTACTCTACATTTTTGCAATGCTGATCAAAGATAATGAAAATATGTAAAAGTCAGATTTCTTCCAAGGGAGGTAATATAGCACAGATTCAGCAATTTTATTGATTTTTACCCACTTTTTTCTAATTTAAGAAAAAATTAGACGGTAGAACTTTCTAAAATTTTAATATATCTTACATATACTAGTATTCTTTCTATGCTCAGTTTTTGGTGAAAATTAAAAGCAGAATTTTTAGAAGAAGTGTTTAAAAGTGATAAAACATAGTAAAAATTTCAGCCTGTACTGTTCAGAACACCCATGTACTTCAGCCCAAACTAGTTAAATTTACTATCATTATTGATGCTTACTTTCACATGTGTCTAAACTACAGAATTTGCATTTGAAATAATTTTAAATCAAATACAACTTTAATTAGAGCCAATTTTATACACCACAAACTAGTCATAAACGGAACAAATAATATGAAGAAACGGGGTCTCTTTGATGAGCTCTAGACAAAAAACAGGACGGTAAAAATTGTTGAAAAATGCTGAAAGTCGACATGAACATGTATAGTTATAATACTGAAAATATTAAAAAAATTAAACGAGTGGAACATTTTAGGCTTCCCCAGGTCTACCCCCATAAAAATCGTAGATTTATTTAATTTCACCTCACTACATTCTTAAGTTGCGCTATGTTTGTACTTTTCAAAATCATGAAAATTAGAACAAATGTTATCAAATAATGTCTGAATTGAATTCTTGTACGATTAATCCTGCTTATAACAGGGATTCAAATAAATCTTATCAGTCAATCAAAAAATACAAGGTAAAAATAATGTTTTAGTATGGCAAGTAATGTGTTGCAAAATTTTATACATAGTAACTTTTAAATTCCTTATTTTCTATTAAAATGGATTCAATTTCTTATTAAAATGTAAGATTTTTCTATTATGATGCAACTTTTTAACATTTAGATTAAAGAAATTCTATTAATATGGAAGATTTTTTATTAATATTGAGATTTTCTTATTAATATGGAAGATTTTTTTTATTAAGATGGAAGATTTTTTATTAATATGGAAGATTTTCTTATTAATATGGAAGATTTTCTCATTAATATGGAAGATTTTTCATTAATATGGAAGATTTTTTTTATTAATATGGATGATTTTTTAATAATATGGAAGATTTTTTTTATTAATATGGAAATTTTTTTTATTAAGATGTAAGATTTTTTTATTGATATGAAAGACCTTTTCATTAATATGGAAGGTTATTGTTATTGAAATGGAAGCCTTTTTGATTAATATGTAAGGCTTTTATATTGATATGGAAGATTTTTCATTCATATTTCATTCCATCGGAACGCCCCCTGGAGGGAAGCGATGATCGATATAACGCCTTTTTTCATTGGTTGATTAGAAAAAACCAATGGCGCCTTCCATGTGACCACATTTGAGTCAGATGCCAGAGAAATGAGTGATGTCTTATATTCAGACATGTCAACTTTTGAAGTTGGTCCGGTCAGAAGGGAGATTTTCCTTCACAAAGAGGGAGATTGGGCATGTTAAGAGGGAGATTTTTTGTCGGACGTCTGTAAACTTTTTCAAACGTTAACTCCTCCTAAACCACTCGGCGAAATTCAACCAAACTTAACACAATTGTTCTATAGGGTATTGTCAACAATCCTATCGTTTAAAATTTTTCAAAATGGCTGCCGTTCAAAAAGGGGTACCCTCTGACCGTATTTGAACACTTATATCTGGGAAACTACTAAACCAAATTTAATGAAACTTGGTGTGATGGTAGATACTAATGAATACTACATTTTTATGAAAAAAAATCAAAATCGGTTGGAAGCGATTGGCGGGCATTTTGAAAAATGATGCTAAATTACCGAAAATCGACAATTTTTTCAAACGTTAACTTGTCCTAAACTACTGGACCGATTTCAACCAAACTTTACACAATTGTCCTATAGGATATTACTAACAAATCTATCGTTTAAAATTTTTCAAAATGGCCGCCATTTAAAAATGGTCGCCTTTCAAAAAGGGGTACCCTCCGACTGCATTTGAACACTTGTTTCTGGAAAACTACTGAACCAAATTTTATGAAACTTGGTATGATGGTAGATACTAACGAGTATTACATTTCAAGTTTTATATTTGAATATTTCATCAACAGCTTTATTGTGTAGGGTATAATTATTCATTGTTTGGATAATTCACAATTCCTTAACTTTGAAAAAAGAAGGGAAACAGGGAATGTGTCAAAGAAATTCTAAAGGGAGAATAAACAAGGGGCCCTAGGGGCCTGAATCGCTCACCTGGGATCCAAATTGATACATCATAATAAGCAATTTTTTCAAAATGGCTTCCTACTGATTTTTTTCATTAAGTTGAAATACTCATTAGTCTTTACCATAATATTAAGTTTCATCCAATTTGGTTCTGTAGTGTTCCAGATACAAGCATTCAAATGCGGTCGGAGGGCACCTCTTTTGAATGGCGACCATTTTGTAATGTCAGCCATTTTGAAAAAAAAAATAAAACAATAGAATTGTTGCAAATACTCAATAGAATATTTGTAAAGGTTGATTGCAATCTGACAAGTAGTGTAGCAGGAATTGACATTAGAAACAAGAGGCTCCCAGGAGCCTATATCGCTCACCTGGTATCCAATGACTAATTAGCAACTAAGTTTTACAGATTAATCTCAAAATGTTTATTATTGCTGCTACTGATCTGACGACAATGTTCAAAAATAGTCATTTCCACATCATTTAATGAGTTTGCACAAAACTTTGCACACAGGTAGCTCTCATCATGCTCATAAGTTTTACTTCCATGGAAAATTTTAATATCTCTCTTTGTTCTGAATTATTTACGAAAATGTAAAAAAATCATCATTTCAAGGGCCGTAACTCCCACATTTGTAAATGAATTTTCACGATAATTTGCACACACATATATCTCATCATGCTGATATTTTCTCATCCCCTGAACAATTTTGATATCTCGCTTCGTTCTTGAGTTATTTACAAAAATGTGCAAAAATCGTCATTTCAGGGGCCGTAACTCCCACATCGGTTAATGAATTTTCCCTATCTGCAATAAGTTTCATTCTAGGTGGCGAAAACATGACAAAATACCATTTTTGACCTTTAAAGGGCCATAACCCCTAGAAGGGGTCATCTGACAACTTCGAGTAAAGGAGAGGATTGTAGACCTTGTAATTCTGAAGGGCTTAAGATGCTTCAGATTTTTTATATCTATTATAGTTTTTGAGTTATAGGCCAATATGTGCAATTTTACCCTATGTTCTATTTTTAGTAACGGCGGCCGTGTCTTTTGACGGATCAAATATCGAAACACAAGTTTGGTGCACAATACCCTACGAATCAACCATACCAAGTTTCATTCAATTCTATTCAGTAGTTTCAGAGGAGAAGATTTTTTAAAAATTGTTAACGGACGACAGACGACAGACGACGACGACGACGGACGCCAAGTTATTTTAATAGCACACATGGACCTTCGGTCCAGGTGAGTTAAAAAGTGCCAAATTTCAGTAATTTTGCATCATTTTTCAAAATGGCCGCCAATCGCTTCCAACCGATTCTGATCTTTTTTCAATGAAATGTAATACTCGTTAGTATCTACCATCATACCAATTTTCATAAAATTTGGTTTAGTAGTTTTCCAGAAACAAGTGTTCAAATGCAGTCGGAGGGTACCCCTTTTTGAACGGTGACAATTTTTAAATGGCGGCCATTTTGAAAAATTTTAAACAATAGATTTGTTAGCAATATCCTATAGGACAATTGTGTAAAGTTTGATTGAAATCGGTCCAGTAGTTTAGGACAAGTTAACGTTTGAAAAAAGTGTCGATTTTCGGTAATTTAGCATCAATTTTCAAAATGGCCGGCAATCGCTTTCAACCCATTTTGATATTTTTTCATTAAAATGTAGTATTCATTAGTATCTACCATCATATTAAGTTTCATTAAATTTGGTTTAGTAGTGTCCCAGATATAAGTGCTCAAATACGGTCAGAGGGTACCCCTTTTTGAACGGCAGCCATTTTGAAAAATTTTAAACGATAGGATTGTTGACAATACCCTATAGAACAATTGTATTAAGTTTGGTTGAATTTGGCCGAGTGGTTTAGGAGGGGTTAACGTTTGAAAAAGTTTACAGACGTCCGACAAAAAATCTCCCTCTTAACATGCCCAATCTCTCTCTTTGTGAAGGAAAATCTCCCTCCTGACCTGACCAACTTCAAAAACATGTCTGGATATAATACATCACTCATTTCTCTGGCATCAGACTCACATGTGGTCATATGGAAGGCGCCATTGGTGTTTTCTAATCAACCAATGAAAAAAGGCGTTATATCGATCATCGCTTCCCTCCAGAGGGCGTTCCGATGGAATGAAATATGAATGAAAAATCTTCCATATAAATATAAAAGCCTTACATATTAATCAAAAAGGCTTCCATTTCCATAACAATAACCTTCCATATTAATGAAAAGGTCTTTCATATCAATAAAAAATCTTACATCTTAATAAAAAAAATTTTCCATATTAATAAAAAAAATCTTCCATATTAATAAAAAAATTCATCCATATTAATAAAAAAATCTTCCATATTAATGAAAAATCTTCCATATTAACCAAAAAATCTTCCATATTAATAAGAAAATCTTCCATATTAATAAAAAATCTTCCATCTTAATAAAAAAAAAATCTTCCATATTAATAAGAAAATCTCAATATTAATAAAAAATCTTCCATATTAATAGAATTTCTTTAATCTAAATGTTAAAAAGTTGCATCATAACAGAAAAATCTTACATTTTAATAAGAAATTGAATCCATTTTAATAGAAAATAAGGAATTCAAAAGTTACTATGTATAAAATTTTGCAACACATTACTTGCCATAGTTTAATTCTCTTTATTGTTATATTTTATGTCTAAATATAAAGTGAAGTGCAAAAATTGCTGCAACACTTCTATCATTATAGGTGCAGTGAAATGTTTATTACGGTAATATTTATTTATCTGACTATAAGCCTTGACATAATATGAAATCATGTGTCTACTCTGTCTTCTTTTGAATGAAAATCCGTAACACATGAAACGCTTAATCTAACTATTACTTTATCTTTAAATATATCTATTTTTTATATTTGTGAAATCTTGCGTATTTTGTTAGCAGCGTGATATTTTTTTTATTATTTGCGTTCACATGCATAACAATGAATGCATTTTAACCCTAACATTAACTCTACAGTTTATTCTCCAATAAATTTAAGTGTGGCAGATTGAGGTTTATTGATAGGTTATGGACCTTGTTTTCACTACAGAAGTTTTACGGTCGACATCACGATCTTGTGGACCGCTATGGCATATATGTTTCCCAGATGACAAAAGATCTTTCTCTTTACCACTAAAATGTGTTTTCCTCTTCCGGATTTGACTTTACTACCGCAGTTGACATGTTCAACACGGCAGGTGTCTCATAAGAAGCAGGAGATGCGTACTCTACCAGTGCACTTGATCTCATCCATGGTTTTTGATTGGGTCAATGTTGTTCGTTTTTTGTATATGTGTGTGTCTTTGTTTCTTTGTTTTTTCCGACGTTGCTATTGTCCTTGGATTGTTCATTTCAGACTGACGGTTCGGTTCTCACTTACTTTTTTCTATTAAAACCCATACATCGGCCAAGTACATCGGCAAACGAATACTGAATCAAGTATTATGAGATACCCTCTGTCATTTGTTTGTCTGTCCGTCCGTCCCACGTCCCGGGTCGTTTCAGCATGATAACATGTGAAAGAGGTAAAACTTTGTGATTTGTTTACTTCAAACGCAGAACAAATTCGATTTCAAGGTTTCAGACCTATAACTTGTTAACAGAATTAGGAATATTCTTCAAACTTGGCATGTAAGCTGTGTTCTACAAAACTCAGGTCAAGTTTGATTTTGTGTTTAGAGGTAAAAGTACTTTGGAATGTTTTGTATATTTTTGGGCTTCCAACAAACAACTTGTGATTGAATGTAGAGAGTCTCAACCAAGACAGGATTTTCACAACAAAACTCATATCTAGTACGATTTTAGGTTAGGAACTAAATGTGGTCCTAGAGGTATGCCCCTTGAAAACTTTGATATATTTCTTAATTGTTGGTTTCATTTAACAAAATCACTTGTCTTCAAAAATTGCTTATCTCTGAACTAGGTTTTAATTGTATTTCTGCTTCAGTTGCAAGGGTGGTGTTGGGAAAATGGCCATTGAAAATTTTGCAAATAACTTGATGGGATATCATGTAATGCACCATTACAATTTTCACGACTTTTGTATTTCACAAATGAATTCCGTAAAATTGGTTGTGTCACAAATGAAATTTTAGGAACCAAAATGCCTAAAAAGGTAAAACAATTAATGTTAGGAAATATAGTGTATTGGAAAGAACATGCTTATCCATGGCTTTTCATTGTTTATACGTTGAACATCGCACAGCAACTAGCGCCATTTATCGCTTTTTACAAAAATCATGTTCAGAAAATGCCATATAAAGTCAATGCATCAAATTTGTTATTACAATCTCATAATATATTCATATGTCATTTTTAATTTAAACAATTTAAAAAATACATGGTAAAAATAATGTTTTTTCTCCTTATTGTGATATTTTGTTTCTAAATATGAAGTGAAGTGCAAAAATTACTGCAACACTTCTACTCGCTCGAATCCACGTTTGAGGTACATTGAAATGTTTATTGCGGTAAGATATATTTATATGTATTTGACTATGAGCCTTGATATAATTTGAAATTGTATGCCTATTCCGTCTATATACCATCACTATTTTGAGTTCTCCCAGAGTATTCACCAACCCAGTAGTCAGTACGTTGGTGCTGACCCGAAAACCGATTGTATTGAAAATTGCAATATCTAAATTTAACAAAATTTTGTATAAAACTAAGGAGTATCACCTTCATGCATAGCTCTGTCCTTAGCTGAATTTTTGCTTTTCTATTTAGATCCTTTTGTTAATTTGTTCTTTATCAGTTTAAACATGTTTTTCGGTTGATGTACTTCCAAATGGTTTGGTTTTAATTTGCACTGATGAACATAAGTTGTCGGAATGCGCATACGCAGAAAATTGATTAACAGTACCTTCAGTATTTTCTTATCTATTACCACTGGGCTGATGCATCTGCTTGTGGACTGTTAGTCCCCAAGGATATTCACCAACCAAGTAGTCAGTTCTTCGATGCTGACCCGAAAACCGAAATCGAAACTTGCAAATTTTAAAAAATGTTGTTTAAGACTAAGAAGTACCTCCCTCTGGCATAGCTCTGTCTTTAGCTGAATTTTGACTTTTCTTTTCAGACCCCTTTGGTTATTTGTTCTCTATTAGCTTTAACATGTTTTTCGGTTAATGGACTTCAGATGTTTTATAAGAAGCAGGAGATGTTTACTCTAATGGTACACCTGGTCTCACTTATTTTTTTTTTGGTCTGTGTTGTTCATCTATAAGTGTGTCTTCATTTTCCTTTTTAGTCCCGTACTCAAGTGGTGTCCATGTTTCTTAGTTTGTCCGATGTTGCCACTGTCCATGGAATGTTCGTTCTTTTGACTTACGGTTGGGTTCTCACGTACTTTAAAAATGTTCTTGTTTTGCTCTGCACTGATGAGACATAAGTTGTCGACATACCCAGAAAATGGGGACATCCGAAAAATCACGTGACCAAATTAAGGAACCTTAGTGAGCAAGCTCACATACCCCACGCCCCCACATATCGGATAATCCTGCATTATGTAAAATATTATCCAAAATTAAAATCCAAGTAGCTTGCACATCTCTTACAGATGCACAATCATCCTGTAAAATATATTAAAAACTGTAGGAGGATTTATCCAGGCAAATGGTACCCTATGAAGATCTCGCCTAAAAATGACTAAGTTCAACAAATTCATTTTTTGTGTGAAAAATCAGCAAAAATCAAAATCGAAGTAGTATGCATATTTTCAATATAGGTAAAATTAATCTGCAAAATAAAAACTTCCTACATTAAAAACTGTAGGAGTTATCCGGACAAATGATGTACCCTATATGCAATATAATGCATAAAAATGACAAAGTTCATAATTGTGTAGTTTTCTGAAAAATTATCCAAAATAAAAATCCAAGTAGCATGCACATCTTCAATATGTACACAATCAATCTGCAAAATAAAAACTTCCTAGCTTAAAAACTGTAGGAGGAGTTATCCGGACAAATGGTGTACCCACTTGATGACAGACGGACGGACTGACGGACCAGTCAAAAACTATATACCCTCCGCAACTTCGTTGCGTGGGGTATAACAAGCTACCCGTACACAATTCAGATTGTCAATAGAAAATGCATAGGGGTCGACAAAAAACCAAAATAACAAATTTTCTATATCACTTTTTAAAAATGATTGGCTCTCTGCTTATTTTACAATAAAATATCTTTCTTTTGATATAATTTATTTCAGAATCGAAAAATGGGAAATTACTTCCAATTTGATTTGAAATTTTATGCCATTTAAAATGCATTATTTGTGTATTTTCTCCTAAATTACCCTTGTAATTTTGTGAATAGTAGCTTTAATTCACGATTAACTTGATTAATTAAAAGAAAACTATATGGGAATCTAAAAATGATTGGCTCTTTTCAAAAAGTTAAGATATTTATCTACAAAATGATGTATTTTCTTACACTTAAGAAACTGATTAAATGACTTCCAATTTCAATTGAAAACTGACAAAATCTCATATTTTTTCCAATATGGAGACAACCAGAAGAGGGCGTGGTCTGTTTTATTCTGTTTGACAATCAGTGTTATAATCTGTCAATTTTTATTTCAAAGTTGTAATAATTAAAATATTGAAATAATTTTTAATTTCAAATTCAGGTGTTCGTCAAAACTGCTATATGCATTTTTCACAGTTCTGATACACATGGTGACTTAGACTGAGTAAGGATTTTTCAAGGATTTGTATACAGTGAATGAACGTGTTCTTTTCGTTGTTTTGAAAGAAAAATTCTTTGAATAAATCTATTCAAAAGATAATAGTTTTGTTTTTTATTATTTATTTTATTATTATTTGCAACTGATACACAACGAGTGACTTACGTATGTCTGGTGATGCATATGTTCCCGGTAATATACATATAATGTAATTTCAAATTCTAAAATCAATTATTTATTTATTTTTAATCTTTGCCTTTTGTTTTGAAATCACACAAATACAATAATTCAAAACATCTTAACACCTGACTGCGACAATGATTTATGACACCCTTGGGCTAATTATCACCTGGTCAAGGTGATGTCTTGACCACTTGTTTATAACATTTTGTTAATTGGTAAGATGTTGCATCATTTTACCAGTAGCGTCTTCCTATTTCTAATGTGTAACACCTTAACAATGTACATATGTACCACAAATTTAAAATATATATAAAAAAAATCTTAAACACAAATACACCGTAATATTTATGTTAGAGGATATTTTATTTAATTAATTTTCATTTGCATTAAAATAACTCAATATTGATTTATTTTTTGATCAAACGTGTTCTCTTCTTTTATTTAATACGTTAAACAATTCGATTGAAAAGCGATCGAATTGCTTACAGATACATGTATCATGAATGGTGACGTTTCACAGTTACCTCCCCTGAAAATGACCACTTTTTCTGCACATGAATGCGCATACGCATAAAATAAATTAACATTGACTTCGGTATTTTGTTATTTACAAGTTTTGTCTCCTGCGAAAAATATCCGCACAATTTGTCGTGATTCAAATGAATTCTTAAGAACCAAAAAGATAAGCCATAAAGCTTATAGTTTATTGGAGAGAACATACTCATCCGTGGCCCTTTTAGTTTGTAAAATCTCATAATATATGCATTTGTCATATGTTAATTAAGGTCTTTCACCACAGTGAAAGACCTTATAATTTTCTTCTGATTATTAATTTTATTATTATTATTCTTTCCGCCGCCCTAATTGCAAGAAAACTACGCGACATTTCACTTCGATACTTGGTGTGGTGATTCGGTCTTGGAATGGGACCTCGAACCGCGTGCCACATATCGATCTATTTTTAGTAACGGAGTTATCTCCCCGATCACTGTTTATCTTGTGTTCAGATCTCCTCATAAACTGTAACCGATATCAAAATTTTGAATGGGGGAAAATGTTCGATTCATCCTCAGCATGATTAATCACGCAAAAAAATTTTTTTAGGTCGCGACCCCGGTTACGCGTTTTTGACCCCTAAATATGCAAATTTCTCAAAGTTATCGGATTTCCACCAAATTTAGTTTCCAGGTAGCTCTCATGGTCCTGATTACAAATCTGGGGCCAAAAATTTTTTTTCGGCCGCCATTTTCAAAATGGCCGCCATTTGAAATTTTGTTATCGCAATATCTCGGAAACGATAAAAAATTTCTGAAAACATTATATTGCAAAAATACTCCTCTCATTGAGATCTACATTTGATTCAAAAGAACAAAAACTCTGCGACCAACCGTTTTTGCGTTATAGCCCTTGACGGGTTTCGATAAATCGGTTTTTTGCGAAAAACTTTAAAACGCTTACAGATAATATAGTAAACATATATGTTTAAAGTGATCAAAGCGAAAAGACCTTCAATTTGAGTACCAGGTTGAAGGTCATCGGTGACCTTTGACCTTGACCTTTGACCTTGTTAGCGGATAAACTCAGAAACCATAATAGGTAGCTGAAAAAGTATATCTGCAAAAATGTTCAACATTTCAAGTGCTATATTTGTTTCACTTGGACGGAAAGTCTCCGATGACTCCCTAAAGAGTTATTGCCCTTGACACGTTTCAGAAAAGGTTTTTTTACATATAACTTTTAAACCGTTACAGATAGTATTGCCAAGTAACATATCAAATTAATCAGTAAGAAGAGACCTTCAGTTTGAGCACAAGGTCAAAGGTCATCAAGGTCAGAGGTCAAGGTCATAGCCATTTTTTCCTAGGCAACCACTGAGAAAAACACAACCAATGTTCAGAACTTCTAATTACATCACATTTTTGACCAAAATAGACAAACTCAAACATGAAATGGTGAAAACTGGTGAAAGACCTTGCAATTGTTCTCTGAACAATTGACCTTTTAATTCAAAACTATTTTTCTTTTCAATAACTAAGGTAGAATTTCAATTTTGACGTGGCAAATGATCACTTTTAGGAATACGATTAGTAAACGGAGCATATCCGTGGGAAGGTCGTGTGGAAATATATCACGATAATCGATGGGGAACGATATGTGATGACAGCTTCGACAAGGAAGATGCACAGGTTATATGTGGTATGCTGGGATATGATAGATACGGGTAAGTGAATAACTTATATTATTCTCTCGACAGACCAAAAAGTACACAACCGACCGTTGACGATTAAACTTAACATGACATTAAGAATTAACGGAAAATGTCTTCATTTATTCTGCCGAATATATTAAAAAGTAATAATTATACACTAAATACTCATTTGGTCAGTATGATATCTTGCAAGACATTTAATGGAATGTAAGCCATAATTCACATATTCACGGATTTGACATAACTGGTTTTTACTAAACCCTGGGTTGACCCAATGATTCTGTGACGGAAGTCACTAGCGGAGCAAGACATACTTATCCAACCGGAGCACCTCCCGGTTTTTATGGGAGATCACACTGTCAGTACTTTAGTTTTTCGTGTTGTATTGTATACCGTACTGTATAATTTTAGTTATGTCTTCGTCAGCGATGTTAGTGCTACCAAGTTGTCCTTGTTATTGTTCGAATACTACAAAGTTTACAAAAGCTTTCAAAATTTCTCAGTGGTACTGTTTGAGGGTTACAGAGGAAACATGTACTATAGATTTCAATTGGTATTGTCAAAATGGTATTGTCAAAAAAGGGTTGTAAAATGACATTTACCAATTCGCTACCATTCAGAATTTCATAACAATATGCGCCTCACTGAGAGTGTGACAGGTGTCGTTAGTGGGACAGAGCATGCTTAATCTTTCAAGGCACCTGATGTCATCTCCGGTCTTCATTGGAATTTACGCTATGAGTGCTTTCATTCTTAATTCCATCTTTTTATTTCCGTGCATTGTGGCTGCCTCATGTCCTTGTTTTGTCTTTGGTTTTTCTGTTGCCGGTTTAGCCATGTCTATCGACTTTGCTTTTTGTGATCATAACTTCCCTTGCTCCTTCGGTATTCTACTGCCGTTGTTTTATACCAAAAATGTAAACTAAGACTGCAAAGAACAAAGTTTTCTATATGTCAGGTTTATCAGTGATGTCATTCGATTTTATTATTTAACTTCAAATTAACGTGATTAACGAGCAAAACGTAAAATGTCATGCGAGTTTTTACAATTTCTCAGTTATTATATTCATTTTTATCAGTAAAAATTAAATCATGCTGTAAGAAAATCAATAAACTGTGATTGCTGTTTTTTAACCTTGAAATAAATTTTCAAGGTGGGCTTTTTAATGAAAAACACATGAAAAAATTTGATCGCGTTGGGTTCCAATTAAATATTAAACACAAAAAAAGCAATGAGATCGCAGTTAATTTGCGTTTCTACGGATGGTCAATTCGATAGTTTATTTCTTTTCGAAGCTAATGAGAGTCATCGAAGAAAAAAAAACACGTTGATTAAAACTAGAGTTAAAGCAGAGCTTTGCATGCGGAAAATACTCCTTTTTTAAAATGTTACGTTTTTGTTTAATTCGTTCTTTCGACAAAATCGGAGAACAGGACTAGTAGGTTGGTTATGCTGTCTGGGACTAACAGGCACTCATGTTAGGCAAAGTCTCTGTGGTAAGAAATTATGAAAAATCGATTGAACCTGCTCAATTAAACTTTTTCAAATTTCCTTATTATATTTTTTAAAAAAGTGTTCAAACCTATTAAAGAGAAGAGAACCATGTTTTATTTATTTTAGTAGCGTTAGTGCACACGGCAGTGCATTTTTTGGAGCTGGTTCTGGATCAATAATGTTAGACGAATTATCTTGCCATGGATCAGAATATGATATATCACAATGCAGCTCCCACGGATGGTACACAAATGATTGCAGTCATGGTGAAGATGCAAGTGTTTCTTGTCGTAGGTAGATATATACATTATAACCACAATTCACTGAATTTGTTTTCAGATATAGTTATAGCAGAATGCTGTTTTGAATACAAATAGGAAATGATCGTGAGGAAATATGTACCAATTTTGAAGTTTAAAAAAAAAAACATCCAATCACGTCTACTTACTACGTATTAGTAAACTCAGAAATTGTAGATAATTCAAAGACTCTTGATATAAATATCGAGATACCAAAGGGACTTGAGTTCAGCCGTGAGTTGGCCATTTTGAAAACTGGTGTGTCTTAAGTTCAAATTAGATAATAGAAAAACATTCCAAAGACCATCAGCCAAAAATGCATAAATACTGAAAGAGAGTCAGAAACCAAAAAGACCTAAGGTAAATTAAAAAAGTGATATATTTATGCACGAGGGAGATATCCGACAGTGTTAAGGAACTGTTAAAAATGTTTACAAAGCAAATTTCAAAATAAATTCGGGTTTCTGGTCATAAAAAAGTATTGACTACTGAGGCTTGTTTGGGGAGGTGTCCCAATATCCCAAATCACAGTAAGTCTGGACAAAATATCCCTTTGAAAATTGAAGATATCCAATTAATTGTTGAAATATACCATTTTTAATGGTAAAAATATCCCATATCCTAGTACATTTTGTCTCAAATATCCCGTATCCCATTAACAAAAGTCGTAAATATCCCGTATCCCAATATACCCTAAACAAGCCTCACTACTAGATTTCTGAATTCCCTCGGAAACTAACATTCCACAAGACGAGGTACACGTGTCGAATCAGTGGGAATAAAACATAGTACTGAAGTTTCTGTAAATTTAGTGTCTGAAGATTTGCCATTTCGACAACTGATATTCCTTCGGTGCAGTTAAATGCATATATTTTTTTTTGGAAAATGCTAATGGTGCCACTTTTCTTTTTTCAAATCGGACTTTTATCGGACCTGGCTACAATTTTCCCATTGAATTATATCATTTATCAAATGACGGTTGAGGAATCCATCGCCAGAAGCTAATTCCAATCGACTTACCTTGTCTCAAGAATGCAAAATTCGTTTGAATAACTAAATCCCAAAGTTTCTGTAAAAAAATAAGTTTCTGCAGGTGGCCATTTCGACAAAGTATGTCTCATGGCAGATAAAACTAAAGTAGTTGGAAAAACATAGACCAAAAGATGTAGAAAATCTTTTTCAAAATGGAAAGCTAAAAGCAGCTTTCAACAGAGATTTCCACGAAGGATACGCTCCTTGGTTTTAAATAACTTTAAAAAAAAGTTCTTATTCAAAATAAGGTCGGTTTTCCGACTTGCATAGATGTTCTTACTATATGGTTGGTGAATATCCTTGTGGACTAAACTTCCACCAGCAGAGGTATCGACTAAGTGAAACAAATAGTATAATACCGAACACTACTGGTAAATTAGTTTGTGTATATTGTCATTTAGACAACTTATGACTTTTTAATGCAGTTCGAATCAAAAATCTGATAGAGAACAAATTACTAATAGAAGCTTATTGAAAGTAAAAATTAGCTAAGAAAAGAGCTTTGAATAAAGTGATGTTCCAAAGCTTCAAACAGAATTAAAAAAATAGATATCATGCATTTCAAAATAAAATCGTTTTTACATCCAGCACATATGAACTAGATTGATTGATTGATTGAATATTATTAAACGTCTACTCAGCAATATTTCAGCTATATCAAGACGAGAACAAGTTTGTTAATAAATAATCACTTTGGGATATGGAAAGGGCCATGGGACGGGAAATTCTGACTGCCACTGGAAAAGTAGGGTGAAATCGTCAAGGGCGGGGAATTTAGCCTTGTAGCCGATCACCTACGGACCACCCCAAAAAGAGCTTGCTACAAGGGTTCTTTAACGTGCAGAAAGCGTGGCATTTCTTCCAACATGTGGACCTGAGTTTACATCCCATCCGAAAGATGGGTTGTGTATTTATTAATCCCGCACAACCACGGAATGGGTCCTATTTCTATATCCCGGGACCCTCGGGGTCAGCCTCCGTTTAGGAGGGGTCACACCCCGCAAGCCGGAGATACTAGGTCCTATTTCTATATCCCGGGGTTCCCTCGGGGTCCTCTGTTAGGAAGACTCATACTCCAAACTCAGAGGATGCTGCGGGCCCATTCATAAGCCGGGACCGCGCACGGCGGCATATGAACTAGAAACTGCGTGGTGAATACTGTGAACTACAAACAGTCCATCAACAGCGACACCGATCAACTGCACTAGCAGATATGTTTTGATCTTTTTTGGCCATTTTGTTCTTATCATGATCTTGACAGGCTTAACACAATTTTGTTAAGACAGTGTTATTTTTTAAGTTAATTTTCAAGATAATTGATTTCAAGGATGATCAAGACGTGTTAAGATAATTCAAGATTAAACAAGATTGACTTATTTGCGTTCAGGAACAATCAAGACGAATTAAGTTTGTTAAGATCAAACAAAACCCTGATTTGATCTTGTTTGATCTGGACAAACTTAACATATCTTGATCGTCCTTGAACACAGTTATCTTGTTTGATCTTGATAAACTGAACAGGTCTTGATCGTCCTTGAGAGCAATTATCTTGATATACGACTGGATATCTTACACAGTCTTAACAAAATTGCGTTAAGCTTGTTAAGATCGTGATAAGATCAAAATGGCCAAACAAGATCAACACATATCTGCTAGTGCTGGTAATAAATCATTAAATGCTAAATAAATACATCTTTAGATGGCAATTTCGATTAACTTATTTTTCTTCAGTCCAGATGCAATCAAAAAATTCAAAAACAATAACAAATAACCAAACGGATCTAAAAGGAACGCATCAGCAGCTAAGGACAGAATTTTGTTAAAGTGACATGCTCCTTACTTTTAAATCGACTTCAAGGGTTAAAATTTTGAAAATTTCCGAATGAGTATGCAATGAAGGAATAGTGTGTAAATGCACATGAGACAAATACTTTAGTAAAACAAAGCAATAGAACAGCGCTATTATTGTTGTTCTTCATATTGAAGTCACCATGGGGAATCACTAATGAGCTTTGCTCATATCTCATAGAAAGTTCAGGACGGCCTAAGCACCGGTTTAGGCGGAATTCATTGTAAGATGTCAAGAAAAGTTACATCCATGCCTTTGTACCCTTGGATGCGAAAATTGACTGGTAAAGCATTCTTACAATTACTGTAATCCGTTGCCCGAGAAAGAGACTAACAGAAATCAGTCACAACTTTTTAAACAACCACAGGGCACTCATAGAGTCAAAAGTAAAAAAACTTGCCATAATAAAATCATGAGATAAATGGGTGGTCAGAATAACAATGTGACATTACAAAAAATAAAAATGCCAAAATTTGGAAGTATGATAATGCATTCATATGAGAAATTCTCTCAAGCACAAAAACACGATAATAAAATATTTTTTTGGCCAGTATTTGAAATACCGACTACTTGGTTGATGAATTTCCACGGAGGCAGACAGTCCACCAGCTGATACATTAAGCCAGTGCAAATAGATAACTTAATACCAAAGTTACAAAAAATATACAGAGGAAGAAGTGATTAAAATGTTAGAGTTTCTGATCGACAATATATTTGTCCAGTTTGGAGGACTTGTTTTTCAACAGACTATCGGAATTCCAATGGGCACAAACTGTGCACCTCTTACAGCCGATCTATTTCTCCACTCATATGAAGCTGAATTCATCGAAGGGCTTCTTCAAAATAAAGATAAAAAACTGGCCCAGTCCTTTAATTTCAGCTTCCGTTATATAGATCATATTTTATCACTAATCAATCCTCGATTTTCTTCATCTTATCTATCCAAAAGAGCTAGAAATTAAGGATACTACAGATACTTCCACATCAGCCTCGTTCCTTGACGTTCATCTTGAAATTGACAAAAGAGGTACACTACAAACTCGGCTCTATGACAAACGCGATGACTTCACTTTTCCAATAGTCAACATCCCCTTTCTTTGTAGCAACATTCCAAAAGCACCAGCATACGGAGTTTACATCTCCCAACTCATTCGCTACTCAAGGGCCTGTGGTCGATACAGTGACTACCTTGATAGAGCTCGGTTGCTTACAAATAGGCTACTTAGGCAAGGGTATGTTGCCCATAACTTGAGGTCATCAGTACAGAAGTTTTACGGTCGACATCACGATCTTGTGGACCGCTATGAGATATCTGTTTCCCAGATGAAAACAGATCTTTACTACCGGAATTGACATATTCAACACGGCGGGTGTCTTATAAGAAGCAGGAGATGCTTACTCTACCGGTGCACCTGATCTCACCCATGATTTTTATTGGGTCCGTGTTGTTCACTTTTGGTATATTTGCGTGTCTTCATTTTCTTTTCTGTGCCGTGCTCATGTTATGTCTTCGTTTCTTTGTATTCCGACGTTGCCATTGACCTTGGATTGTTCTTTTCAGACTGACGGTTCGGTTCTCATTTACTTTACAATAATATAAGTTTTGAAGATGGCTCTTCTGATCTCTTTAGTGCAGATCAAATCAAGACATTTGGAAAACTCTTGAATCCAAAAAGATGGCAAATATCATGCTATTTTTCAGAGTTATATCATTTATATAAAAAATGAGACTTGGATAGGTACAGCTTATGCTAACTGTACATCAAAATGCTACCAGTGCTGAACAAAATTTAAGACAGAAACCTATGGAAAAATTGCAATTTCATTTTTGTCCTCTGCAACCACTGAATCAAATTCAACTATACTTTACAGGAATGATGTTTGTGAGGTCCGTCACTATAACTGCTCATTTTTGTTGACCCACTGACAGTGTGATGGGTGCTGTATACAGAGCAGGATATGCTTACCGTTCCGGACCACCTGATGTCGCTCTCGGTATTTATGGGAGATCACACTGTCAGAGCTTTAGTTTTTTGTGTTGTCTTTTTTAATTCTTTTTGTCTTCGTCAGTGATGTTTCTGGTACCGATTTGTCATTGTCCATGTTTGAATACTAAAGTGATTACAACAGCTTTTTTAAAATTTCACCTTGGTACTGTTTGGTGGTCAATGAAGTTACACGTTCCATGGTTCTCAATTGGTTTTGTCTCAGGGTTAGGAAATGACATTAACCAATCGGTAACCTAACAGATCTTTCAAAATATGTGCATCCTTGACCGTGTGACGGGTGCTGTATACAAAGCAGGACATCTTTACCCTTCTGGAGCACCTCATGTCACCGTGTTTTTGAGCACTCACACTGTTAGTGGTTTTATTTTTTTGGTTATAATTGTAGTGTTCGTGTGTTTTGTGGGCATGTAGTCTCTTTGGTCTTCAGCCTCCTGTTGTTCTTGCTTTTGCCTATCTCTAGACTTTGATTTATGTAATTTTATGCATTGTTCCTTAGGTATTCTACTGCCGTTGTTTTGTTGCAAGCTCATAAAAACATTGCCGCCAGCATAGTTTAACAATGAGCCGTATTAGAAAATTATCACTTTCATCACGTACTCTGAAACCGTTGAAGCGATTTTAAGTTAGTTGTATTTGAATAATGTATGGAAGGTCCTTTACAAAGATTACTTATTTCATATTTCAATTTGATCTAACAAAAACATGGCTTCGAGTTGAGAAAATAGCTTAAGTTTGAACTCATTAGAAAAAAAACATCATTTTTGATCGTTTGCAAAGGGATGGCCTTGAAACAGTATATCATGTGAGCGATACAGGCTCAGTCTCTAAGCCCGTAGTTTTCATATTGATTATACTATTGAATCAAATGCCTCTTTTTTTAAATTTTATGATCTCAGATCTGTACTCAACTGCACATTGTGTCTATGCTACCATATGATTTTTTTATGTTTTCTTAACTTGCTTGTTCTTTGTTGTACTAACATTAGACCCAACATATATAAATGATAGCCAAATATGCTAAATATATGTGTTTAAAGATTTCTTAACTCTTGATGGATCGTTGAAAATCAAAAGTGTTTGCTAATAGTAAATCACAAAGGGTATTGTAATACTTTCCTTGGAGAACAACCAACGACACAATCGTGATTTCACCGGTCAGGATAAACAAATACAAATTAAGATCATCTAATCGTCAATAACTATTATACGTGCTGACAGGATTATAAAGCTGCGGTGCTTTGAACTACATCATGATTCTTGTTTCATAACTGAATAACCTTTGAATCTTTATCATATTCCGATAGTATTACGAAAGGATAAATTGTAATGTTCTAGTTTAAACTTTTTTCTTCCGTAATAAAGTATCTTTGGTACGATATGGTAGTCATTATATGTAGATTACGTTGACAATTTTTGAATTGAAGTGACAAAATAGGTTAATTATGGACAATTATACCTTCAGGATATCCAAAAACGATTGGCTTATCAACAATAGGATGGACAAACAGTGTTACTACTGAAGAAAGTAAGTTATACAAGGTAGAAGTTAATCATCTTAATATTTTTCTCAATTCTAAGACAGTAAGTGCATCAAAGTTGACGTTCCTTCATGTGTTCTTAGAATTGCATTGCATCGAACATATTCAGAAATATATTCGTGCCTCTAATAATGGCAGTTTATTGGTATACTATATAGTAGAAATCAATAAAGGCATAGATAATTTACATGACTGTATGGAATGAAGAGATTTTAGTTTTACCTCATACTAGGCTAAAATATTGATGGGCCACAGACGAATAATCTGTCCGAATGAGGTGACTTAACGACCGTTAATATTATGATGCCACATCGAGAGGTTTTTTACTTCCCTAAACGTAGCCACAGAAACAGCAACCGATTGTCTCTAACAAATTGAAACAATGAGAAAAATAATGAAAAAATGTTTCCCTGTACATACTTTCTGGTATATATCCATTACTATTACATTTAGCGATAACAGAAAGACAAGCACAGACGAGCTAACGGACGATATTGATAGATTTAAAGTTGGAAGGATAATTCTGATTTCCGACTATGAATTCCTATTCTAACTTTTAAGTTCTTGCATCTAATTTGTTAATTCTTAGTCCGAAAATTTGTCCTAAATTTCGCATAACTGGCATACAAAATTTTAGTGCCTAAGACATCAATATTTACTCCTAACTCGGACAGAAACTTTGTACTATATTTCTTTTGGCTCTACTATATGAATAATCGTTATGGCAATAACTACACTACCAAATATGTTATGACCTTGTTTTGCCATTTTGATCTTGTCACGAACTTGACAGCCTTAGCATAGATTTGTTTAGACAGTGTAAGATTTTAAGTTTGTTTTCAAGGTAATTGAGTTGAAGGATAATCAAGACGTGTTAAGATAGTTTCAGGTCAAATAAGATCCACTTGTTCATTCGCCGTTTCAGAAACTGAGAAATTGTGGGTATAGAGATTGTCTTTGAAATTTTGGTGTACAGACAATCGATTTGCAACCAATGACATTTTGTTATTTATGTTCTTAACCAATTAAAATATTTTGGTGTACGCTCTACCCACAATCCTTTAGTTTCTGAAACGGCGAATTGCGTTCAGAAACGATCAAGACGAGTTAAGCTTGTTAAGATCAAACAAGATCTGGATTTGATCTTGTTCCATCGGGACCCTTTTAACTCATTTTGATCGTCCTTGAATGCAGTTCTCTTGTTTGATCTTGATAAACTGATCAGGTCTTAATCGTCCTTGAAAGCATTTATCTTGAAAAACGACTGAATGTCTTACACTGTCCTAATAAACTTGGTTAAGCCTGTCAAGATCGTGATAAGATAAAATGGCCAAACAAGATCTTAACATATCTGCTAGATGTAAAATGTCGTTTATCTTGAGTGTTTCAAATACACATGTGAATTAGATTTATGATAGAAGCATAACATACGTTAAATCCTGTAATATCTGCTTACTCTAAAAGACTGGAGAGCGATTAATTAGTTTTGATTTACATCCTGTTCAAGACTATTAATAATATTCATAAAACAACGATTAGCTAGAACCATTTTTGAAAAAAAAAAGAGCAAAACTGTAATATCGCGGCTACTTCAATGAAATATACAGGATGATATGGATGTGCTCATAAAAAATGTAATTTCAAGGAAAATACGGGTAAAGTTGTGTAATTACAAGAGAATGTGTCTTTTCTATCACAAAGAAATTACAATTTTTTCTTTACCATTTTAGCAACAACATACGGGTATGATGAAACCACACACCGCATAGGTAATAATGGTAAGATATTTTGTTTATGATGTTTATGGCACGCATTTTTTACACAAAGTAAAAGAAAAGAAAGGACACTCTTTCTCTATTTTATATATATTCTGGTGTTCTCAATACTAAAACTTCATATAACTTAACCATAAATATTAAACATGGGGCACTTTTGCTCTATTTAATAGTGTACGGATGTCCGCAATACAAAATCTTCCTATAATCTAACCATAGATAAAGAAGAAAGGGCACATTTTCTCTATTTAATATTATATGGGTGTTCGAAATCCTTAAACTTCATATAATTTAACCATGAATGGTTATTTAAGGACATTTTTTCTCTATTGTATATTATACTGGTGTCTGCAATACTGAAATCCTATAATCTAACCATAGATATATAAGAAAGGGCACCTTTTCTCTATTTTATATTATACTGGTGTCTGCAATACTGAAATCCTATAATCTAACTACAGATATATAAGAAAGGGCACCTTTTCTCTATTTTATATTACATGTATACTGGTGTCAGCAGTACTGAAAACTGCATACAATTTAGCCATAAATATAAAAGAAAAGACACTTTTTCTTTATTTCATATTATACCAGTGTCAGCAATACTAAAACTACATATAATTTACCCATAAAAAGAAAATAAAGAACACATTTTCTCTATTTTATATTAAAACTGTGTACGCAATAGTAAAACTTCATATGATTTAACCATAAATATAAAAGAAAGGGCACTTTTTCTTTATTGTATATTATCCCGGTGTCCGCAATACTAATACTTACATGATTTTACCGTAGATATAATAATATAGACTTTTATTGTTCTACTGTATTGAACTTATATAGCTGCGTTGTTAAAATTGAATATTTTAAATTGAATAAATTAAGGTTTGCAGTCCTTAAAAACAATAAATGTTTTTTGTGACAAAAAATCGCCAGTGATACTTAATCTGATAATATTTTCATTTTCATCTCGTAAAATCGGCAGTTAAAAAAAGGTGTATTTCGAGTTTGAAAAAATATAAATAAAACAACCGTGTTGTGCAGAAAACTGGCAAACATATCTAGAAAATGCGGAATTTAAATGAAACGAGTAAACGCACGCTACACGATAGACGCAATGAACGTTACACGTTACACGATACACGATACACGATAAGCGCACGATTTCAAGATGAAGGCAAACGGTCTACACGATGAACGCACATGATTCACAAGATGAGCGCTTTTTTGGGAATCTTGAACGTTCCCATCGCTGTATCTTTGGGTAGATCCAGAGTTGATTGCAGGACCGCCAAACACCGACTGTGACAAAACCGGACTATTCAATAGCTGTGTGACGGGTGCCACGCATGGAGCAGATGATGCTTACCTTTCCGGATCACCTAATGATACCTCAGTTTTTGTAGGGTTCACACTGCTAGTGCTTTAGTTTTGTGGCGTTCTTGTTCATATTTTTTATTTGTTATGTTTTTGTCGTGCTGTCTCAATTCGTGTTGGATATGATGTGCCGTGATTTTTTATTTGTGATTCTGGAATTCCCCTTTAATCATTTTTGCTTATCTTCCTTTTGCAAACATCTGTCCTTAACTGATTTTACCTTTCAATTAAGATCATTTTGATTTTTTTGTTCTTTAACAGCTTTATTCATCTTCCAGTTTCTTGATTACCAATGTTTTGATTTTATCTGAAGAGGCTCAATTTGTCGAAATGGCCATATTCAGATGGTATACTTGCAGTATCTTCGGTATTTTGCGTGAGGCAAAGAATCATTTTCAAGCATTTTTTGCTTTTGAATATAAAACGATGCAGATCCTCTCATGTCTACCGCTAAAATGATGTTTTGAAAAGGTGCACAATCTTGCGCAAATAAAATTACAAAAACATTGTTTCAATCATTGCGCTTAGTTTTGTACACAGCCGAGTTTATCGAAAATGATTGGTTCCATAAGGTAAGGTTTTTTTGTGTCCGTTAGCTCTATATTTCAACACTTTTTGAATTCAGGATTTTAAACATATTTATTTCATCAACCAAAACAGACAGGATTTGTGAAAAGATAAATCCATATGACTCTATAATTCTACAATTTTTGTATTTTCTTCTACAATTACTACTGTTTAAAGATTTCGGTACATATTGCCTATTTCCATCGCCACTCAAAACGAAGTCAGATGACATGTTGATGTCTTAGATTTCTTGTTATACCTCTGCTAGACTCTAAGGGTATTATAATGGAAATACTTCACTACTGGTCCTAAAACCTGTTAAGTAAAGAAAGGAAATAGTTTCTCTTTCGTAAAACGTTGTTCTCTGAAATACTTATTGCTCTATCAGCATTCAGGCACATGTATAAAAAATTACACAATAGAGGATTATAGCTGCAGATCTTAAGTAGCTTATCCAGGCCAAAATGTGTTAATCTGGAATTTAATCTTGATCTTATAACCTACAAGAGATTAGAGCTATTTTACTACAATTCCAGTTTCGGATCGTCACTACAGACGATGTGCGATGACGTGTTGATGTTCTACTTTTTTCTCCTTATTATTAGGTTCTTCAATAAAGTGAAAGACTTTTTGTTATTCTTCGGATTATTGTACTTAAGTATTTTACGAAAGAATATGGAGTAAATGAACATGAGACCATAACACATATGTTAACTCCAACTGCAATAATTTTAATGAGCTGTATGGCCATTTCGGAAATTAATTCCTCATCAGCAGCACTAGAACCCAAACAAAGGAAATCCATAATTTCAATAAATGTTTAAAATGCATAAAACCAAACAAAATCCAAATAATCAGTTACGAAAGACCTTACATTGTAAGACCTTTCTTCAACTATTTGGATTATTACTTTTTACTGTTTTTCTGCCGCCACAACAGCTGTAAAAAAATACGTGACATATCATTTTGATATCACCGCGGGGTCCATAAACTGACGCAAGTATAGATATAACTTAAGTAACGGAGTAATCTCCCCGAACACTGTTTATCTTGCTAGCAGATAACACTTTATTCGAGTGATTGTAAGTGGAAGAGACTCTTAATTGTGCTGCATATCGGCAACGGAAAGATAAAATCTTATTACTTATAACTACAATGTAAATTATCAATGATTCCTAAAGCTTTTTTAGTTTTCCGTTCGAAGGTTTCCCAGATGGATGCATTAATAGCACGATTGTTGTGACTTAAATATAACAAAGATTAGTTCGCTTGACATCTCCATTTGATACATTAAGGCAAAAACAATGCGATGAACTGTTTTTGAGTTTTTGCCCTTGACCAGTAAATAAGTTTTATTTTATTGATATTGGGAATATGTTCCAAATGTCAAGGGCAACATTTGTTACAGTCTTACGATTAATCAATTAGAAGATAACTTTATTTAGAGCCAAGGTCAAGGTCATTGCGAGATTTTTTTTCAAGACATCACCAAACCGGTAAACGATAGCTAATCAGATGGCTTGGAGAAAATGTTTATCAAAATAGTCTACATTTGGTTCAGTTTTGACCATTGCTTTAGTACTTCTGGCCCCAAAAACATTTGCCAAGGTTTTATTTTGAATTTTTTCTTATATTTAAAAATTCACTTTGATATCATCATTGAAGATGTGATTAAACCTTAAAAAATGTTCAGCCCAAAATGGTCCACAAAATGAGGTCAAGGTCAAGATTAAGGTTCCTAGCAACAAGTAATTGTCATGAAATAGAAAAAAGAAGGGAAACGGGGAATTTGTCAAATAGACAACGACCAACAGGGGAGTTATAACAACTCAAAGCCACCATAAGATCTTCAATGAACGGTTGGGAAAACCCTAACCAAACGGCAGGTCGGAGTCGGCCCCTTAATAAAAAGTAATCAAGTTCAGCGAAATGAACATCACCCTAGACTCCTATAGACATAAAGTAAACTAACTAGAAAACAGACAAGACACACAAAAGCCTTATAAATTTCTACCATATCAAAAAGTATTGTAATGCTATAGAGTGTAAAGCAATCCTAATGCCTAATAGTAGTGACTTTCCTGTCACTATGTCATTTTGTTTTTGTAATATTTTTTATCCAAATGTACAATAAATCGACAAAATATTACAATCAGAAAAACTGGAGAAAGAGATGGTTTCAGGTGTGAGCAAATCTCATTGTTGAAGGCCTCAAGGTGACCTAAAGATGAAGAACAACAATGAAGGCGTTGTTCCGTTCCCTTTTTTTACCATTTGTTTGTAGAGACTTTTTTCCTATGTGCATTAATTCTATACCCCTTCATTTCTTATAATGAGAATTGTTCTCTGAACGACTGAATTTTCAATTATCATTTCTTTATATTTTTTTTCTGTCGCCCATTTCAAAAAGTATGGCGACATATTATTTCTATACATTGAAGTAATACTCGGCTTAGTGAGGAGTCAAAACCGCTGACCCTGTGAAGCCGAACAATTTTTAGAAATTGAGTTTTCTTCCCTGGAATCAAAACCTTGCTATCGCTGTTTCTCAAAAACGGTAAAAATTTGCAGATAAATTGCAATTGGAAAAATGTTCCTTAGGACATGACAGAACTTTGTTAGATTTTGTCCAAAACTATGCGGTATTGTTTTTTTTTCGAGTTTCTCTCCCTGACATATTTTCAGTTTCCGTCAATGCTTAATACTCTTAACAATAAGTTGAAGATACTACACCCTTGATGGTGGCATGACTTGACCTTCAAAGCTGACTCATTGTCAGATGTCAATTTTACACTTGACTTTTGACCGTGAATCTTGTTTTCCCATGAGAGTTATTGCCCTTGACACGTTTCGAAAACTATTTTTTTACATATAATTTTAAAAACTAAAATAAAGAGTGCTGTGCGGCAGTTCGTGTAGGCATAAATAAACATTAATGTCTTCAAGGGGTCGTGAAAGAGAAACAAGCCATTTTTGTTTCTCTTTCACGGCCCCTTGAAGACATAAATGTCGATGATCTTGGCCAATCCCTACCTCTGTCTGCTTGTTTTTTTAATCTTTTATGGTTTGATATCTGTATATATTTTTTGTTTTACCTTTTATCGCAGTGCGACAAGAATTTTAACTCGTTTGTTTATTTAATTTTAAAAACTGGTAATAGATATTTTCGTAAAACTTAATACGAACATGATCAATAAGAAGAACCTTCAATTTAAGCCAAATGTCATAGGTCATTAAGGTCACATGTCAAGGTAATATCCTATTTTGGTCTTTTTATGGTTAAAAATTGCTGATTAGATAAATTGAAGAATGTGAGTTCGATTCAGGTCTTCATTTGGTGCATTGGATCCAAACATATTGGACCATTGCGTTTGGACCTACGGCCATGCGTCCGCTTTTCGAGGTACATTTTAGGGTTTTTTTGCTTTCATCTCAAAAACAATTCAAATACAAAAAAATGTTCAGTACAATATGGCAGACTAAATGCCGTCAAAATCAAAGGTCCCATTCCTAAATGGGCACGTCATCTGTCATTAAAGTCTCTAGAAACCATATACGAAAAGTATTGCCATGTTGTAAGGAATGCCAATAGGAAGTGACTTTCATGTCCTTAGCAACAAGCTATTTTTTATCAAAATATGAACAACCTTTAAGCAAAACGATTAAAGTTCAGAACTTTTGTTTACATATTATATTTGATCAGAATAGACAATAAAGTTTAACTCAAACATGTAATCATGGCGAAACTGATGAAAGGGTTTGACTTTTTAAAATTATTTCTATTCCAAATGAGGTTACTGTGGATGGAAAGTAGTAACCAGTGACGTTTGCGAATTTTTCTTCTTTTATTCCTGATAATCAAGCAATTCGCTTCGGTCAGTCGAAGGGACCTTCTGAACATTTATTTTCTTCGTAACCCCTGTTCATAAGATGTTGTGTATGTTATCTGCTCCTCCATTTGAATGTTTCTTCGACGTATACGGGTTGAAAGTCCTTATGCGATGACATTTACACAGTGTCTACGATGACAGCTTCTAGGAAGTAGGTACGCATGTGAATCTGTTGCTTTAGTATGCAAATCAAAATGTAGTTTACCATCGACGAGTGTTGAAGTTGTATCAAGGAATACATTTGTTGTTTCAGATATACTTACTGTATATTTTATGGAAGGGTGATATTTATTGTTGAATTCTATAAATTCACCAGTTCATCATTTACGTATTGTTTTCATCTTCTTTTTAACGTAATATTTTAAAGCTATAAAGGTATATTTTGATATTAAGACAAGCATTAGTTCTGGTGGTACCAAAATCCTTTTTTTCAGTGACATTATCATTGAATTTGTAAATCATAAGGGCAAAGAAAAGGGGCATCTGTCTCTCTAAGGTTTAAACGATCTCTCTCTGTTTTAAGGTCACATTCCTGTTAGATTGACATCTGGTAAGAGTGGGTTCTTAGAAGTATACTATAACGGAGCATGGGGAAGGGTGTGCAATAATTACCAAAACATGGGTGATCTGGATTCAATATGCCAATACCTTGGTTATAGCAGGTAAGTGCACTTTTACATATAATTAAATTACATGTATATACATTTTGTAATATACAGCACACCAACTTACGCTTTAACGTTTTTTTGCGAAATTGTTACTAATAAAGTACCAGCTTCCGAAATGTATACACTTCTATTTCAATTGATACTGGCGTTCACTCTAAGCATATCATCTAATTTCTTTCTTTTTTGGAAAACAATGAAAAAGTGTATTAAGATACTTCACACGTGCAGCATCCTCAGAAACATCGCCAAATAACATAAAATCTACAGAAATAATAACAAGAACAATGAAAGCGATGTTCCATTACGTGGTATTAAAGTGTTTTGTAGATACTTTGTCTTTTGTGCACTTATTTTACACCATCTCATTGTTAATGCTTAAATATAGCTTAAACAGTCACATTTACTGTATTTCATTTATTAATCATTCTTGTAATGTTACATTGTCAGGGTTAATTATTTCGATGGCCGATCTGACGCACGAAATGCCATTTTAGACCAACTTTATTGTTCTCCTTGGACATACTCTTATGGAATAGACAGTTGTGTCGGGCGTTTTGGAAATACATATTGCTATAGTAAACTTTATCTGTATTGTGGTAGGTTTTAAGTTTATGTAACCATGTACTAAATAAGCAAATATGATTTGAATTATTACGATACTAGATGAAGCAGTTATTGGTTAAGTTTGTGCAAGTCTTTGGTTAATCTATTTTAAAATGAACGTTAATAGTTTTTAAAATCATATTAAATGTATATTTCAATCTCATAACAATATCTATATAATTTCATCTCATAACAATATCTATATAATGTTGACATTTTTTATCTCAAACTAAACCTTTTATTTGGAAACGTACAATATCATATTAAATGTATATTTCAATGTACACAATTTTGCCTGTTTATTTTATTTTTTATTTTTTGTTGAATTTTATTATATAAGTTACATATCAATTTTTAATGTGTTAATTATATTTGTATGAAATGGTCAGATTGTCATGTATTAGCTCTGCTAGCGGAACGGAGGGAACAAGACAGCATTTAACTGAATACTGTAAAAGGGGAAATGATCGCGATGGTTTGTTTTCGCTAATTTTGGGACTGGCATATATTGGCACAAAATTTCCTCCCGCAAAAATTTGTTTTTACTTCAAATGCAACGAAATGTAAGTGAGGATAGAGAAAACAAAAGAAAGGTCACGAAAAGTGTTTTGTATTACCTAAAAAATATCATGTTTTCATGTACACTGTATATGCACAAGGATATGTTGAATGAGTTTTTTATTCGATGCTCTGTCCTAAATTCAGGTCAATATTTTTTTACAAATGCTATCATTAACCGACGATAAAGGCAAAAACCTAATCATCTTCTACAATAAAGAAGACCTGAATTGAAATATATTTAATTGGGATGCAAAAATATATATTAGCTTCTGAAAATCATAATTTACCATTTCAAATACGAAGAAATTTCGCATAACCGACATGATTAATTAATTCTCGAAGTAGCAGGTATTAATTATACTTTAAGTATTGAAATTGTATTTATCATTTATGAAACAGTCTGAAACAATTTTAAAGAAAACTATTTTTAACTTTTGAATATTGTTACATACTTATTTTAGTCTGAACAATAACTTTAAATCATAACTGCAATTGATTAATTGTTGCAATTACCAACAACCCGAATGCCATAATGTAAGTATCGAGTGCCTTTTAAGTTTAGTCAACAGGTACTTTTGTATTTAATAGAAAACCAATATGCTGAAAGAAGCAATGTCGTAAACTGATACATGTACATTTTTTGAAGTTGAAGATGCCTCTGACTACGTAATTGGTTTAACATTATAGTTATTCTTGGTGAAACGTTATGCTTTTTTTTCGTTTATTAAACTTAATTGCCTCATCACATCAGTGGTTTATCATATACATTGATCTTTATTGATCATCTACATTAAACATTTCCATCATGTCCTTCGCACAATTGACCAAATTTATTAGAATAGATGCCTTAAATATGTCTTTGTTCTAAACATTTGAATAAAAAATCCAATGAACTATTTCTTATGACATAATTCAAACAAATCAAGTATCATGTTACTTCCACCACACAATTTTGCAGCCGCATTATTTATTGGCACAGGTGTCAGCGTCAGTGTACAAAATAACGAGCATTATGTTTCTTGACACACGAAATAGTAGCAGATATGTGCAATTTATAAATTGAAATTCCGACAGTAGAGACATTACCCTGGTAGATATTAAGAATAATACTACATTACAGTTTGATGCCTTTCAAAAAAATAGTTTCTCATAGATTTATAGGACCCATATCAAAGTATAAAACATAAATGATAAAGAACAAGTTACCTTGAGTGCTTAAAGTAATATTAATATCATATCAGAGTAAGACACTACACAGAAATTGCTTGTTTTTATAAAGTATTTGTCCACATATAGATAGTTTTTTGTAAGCTTAGCACCGAGGTATCAGTTGTCAAATGACTCGGCTTTTGGTACCCCATCCCCAAACTCAACTTGACACTGGAAAAATTAATAATTCGTAAATGTACAATATAAACCATTAACTGTGCAATCGTTTGAACTTTTAAAATTGTTCAAACGGTTGGCATATCTTAATTCGATATTTTCAAAATATGACCACACATTATTAAATAATTGAACCCTATAATACCAAACATCCTTTTTCTTATGATGCACGCTTATTATCTATTCCCTGCACGAATAGTTATTTGTGGTACATAACGAGACTTTGAAGCTGGAGTTAGATATGAACTTGTTGAATCGCTTTTACATGAATTTCATTGGTCGAGCGCCAAGTAATAAAACACAAAGTGTGATGTGCTATTATTTTTTTACGTTTTCATTGGAAGACTGTGAAATCTCATTGACCGTGGTTAACGTTATCTAGCAACGGTGTTGTTATTTGAAAAACAACAGTTCGACGCTAAAGATTCGCTGCATTTATTTATGAAAATCATAAGAGAAATAGTTTTAACAACTCAAAGGAATTGTATATTGCTGGATATCAACTCTCGTTATGTAATATCACATATAATAAACTCGCTAAAGGCTCGTTTATTATATTTTGAAATTACATAACTCTAATTGATATCCATCGATATACAATTCTTTCTCGTTAGTTTTAATCAAAAGTTTTGTAGGATCACTACTTTAAACATTTTGGAGAAGTGTATCCTGTTACAAACAGAATTAATAAGTTATGTCTTTTTTCTTCTAGAATCACAAACAACAACTGAGAAAATATCAACATTCTCCTCAGGTAAGCTATCACTGTCACCACACTAAGTCCACAATTGCCCATGATTTGCTATAAATGGCAATATCAATCCTGCTTTTTGGATTTATCAGTATAAATGGCATTTCTAGCATAAATATCACAATTAATATGCATCTCATAACAATATCTATATAATGTTGACTTTTTTTTATCTCAAATTAAACCTTTTATTTGGAAACGTACAATATCTGAATAAGTATTTTGTTTAAAACTAGGGAGTATCTCCTTCATGCAAAGTTCTGTCCTTAGCTTTTATTTTGGCTTTCATTTTTAATCCTTTTGGTTATTTGTTCTCTATCAGCTTTTATACATCTTTCGATTTCTGGATTTCCGATGTTTTGATTTTATCTGCACTGAAAGACATAAGTTGTCGAAATGACAATAGGCATATAACAAATTTACAGTAACTTGGTATTGTGTTATATTCACAAATACAATTACTTAACAAAGATTAAAATAATATTTTGATTTTCACCAGAAATTCCTTGGCCGGTTTTTATTGCATTTTTATGAATCATGGCTTATAGTGTTTTGATAATGCCCTAAATTTATCGTATTATCAATTCTTAATTCAGTTTACATTATAACCAGTTTCGAAAATCAAATATTCCATTGAGGTTGCACTTTCCTTGCATAATTTCAACTCTGCAACTGGATTGAATAGAAGATTTTCAAAGGCGTTGGTTAGAGGGGAAAAATGTGAAGAAACGCTGTAGTAAAATGACCCTATTCTATATTTCTCGTATTTCTCGTATCGAATGCAAAATATCATTTCTTCCCTTTTCCAGTGGCAATCAAAACTTGTTTTGGTTTTTTCATCCACTCTTTTTACTTTTCTCTTGTGGAATATTTGTTTTGATGAAATTGTCGTCCTTATAGAGTTGAGATACATTTCGCAGGATATGTTATGTCCAACTTATCAATCAAGTAATAAATCGCAATTTTCATTTTTAAAAGCATTTGAGATGTCTAAACATTTACCTTTTTTTTCATTGTTAAGATACATTTACTTCAATAATGACTTGTGAATCTTGGCTTGTTATTGTACTTTTCAGCCACTGTATGAGTTTCCTGTAATCTTTTTGTTTTATTTGTCTCCATTTCCCGTTACTTTAAACATACCAATATGTTGTCTGTTTAATTGTCGTTACAGATGATTGCCAATCTCAAGGGTTTTCTCTATTGGTATATAGACTGAGCGCCAATGAAAACGCAACACTTAATATTTATGTTTAAGAAATCTTCTATGTCGACCTAAAGAATTTTTCATTGCTAAATTACTAAGCCAAGTGTCTGGTTAAAGTTTTGCATCCATGCATTTTTAGTCCACTCTTGAAAATTCGCCATAGCATCAACGTTTGATCAAGTGGTCAAAATCAAAATTTCCAAATTGTCTGAACATTTCAATCACACTGACGAAAAATTAAAGAAAACTGCCTCATTCTTCAAATTTTGAATTCCTTTTTTTAAAGAAGTTGTTTCGACCTGAAATTTGTAAAAATTGGCAATGTTTGATTTTTTGGTAATTTTTGAAAATTTTTATTCTAAACTCAAAAAAAAAAAAAAAACCGAAAATTTGCACAAATGTTCCCAAAAGGTTCCAAAAGAAGCTGACAAAATTTCAAACGGATTCATCGTGGTTCATAGAAGATAAACGTTTAAGTAATGTATTTAAAAGGGAAACAAGGCATTTTGGGAAACAACCCAGGGAATGTTTAAAGTCCCTATTATTCATGGATTAATGAAAACCGGTCCAAAATTTTTGAGATTGAAAAATGTTTTCACGGGGTTAAGCTTTGGACTGGACAATAAAGAAAACCAATCATAGGTAAACTCGCACCCAAACCCCATTCTTGTGCATTTCATGCCATGTATCGGGGTGGCATGGTTTCAAAAATCAGTCGCACGGAGAACTGTTTTTGTTAAAGCCTGTGTAATTACAAGTAAATTGGCAGTTACATTTGTTGAAAATTGTTACTTGCACGAAAAATATTCTAACAAATGAAGTGTTGCGTTTTCCTTGGCACTAAGTATATTAAAGGATCGACTGTTTAACAAGAATTTTTAAAGGCTATGAATCAGTTTCGAATCATTTCTGTCATATATTGAAACTAAATTTACGATTTGTTGTTTATCTTTGTATGGTTGTGTGATACCGTTTTTTTTTTTCTTAGCCGTAAATATATTATGTCTTTGTTATTCCGATGTTGCCATCGTCTTTTGATTATTCGTTTAAGTGTTTGAGATTGACGGTTCGGTTCTCACTCACTTCGGTACTATAATGTTAATTACCACTTGCTCCATGCTCTGATGTCGGTCTATAAGTCCCCATGATCATTTACCAACCAAGGAAATTTGTTTAAAATTACGGAGTGTCTCTTTCTCTCTCTCTCTTGCACAGCTCTATCTTAAGGTGAGCTTGTAATTATATTTAGATCCTGTCGTTGTAATTTTTCGCTATCAGCTTTTTCATATATATTTCCGTTTATTGATATCCAAATGTTATAATTGGATTTGCACTAGGAGACATAGGTTGTCGAAATTGCCATATGCAGAAACTAAAATCACAGTAACTTTGATATTTTGTCATTTGACAATGTAGTCAAGTTGTTTACATATATTTGTTAATTTGCTTTGATTTTGATTTATCTACAAACTTAATTTAAAAGTTTCATGAACTTAATGCCCTAACTTCTCTTAGTTGCTACGACAAAAGTGTCCGTCTTCATAAAAATAGTGTTCTGATATGTAGCTCGGATTATACTTTCACCCCGAGTTATCAAAGAATAATCATAAAACAACATGAGTGTTACTTTATGTTATATGAAAAAAAAAACACCTACAGTCTTGAATATTATTATTTTTTTCTAATTATGCTATTTTTGTAGTCCATCGCGAGAGAGCAAAGTGCGCAGCAGATCATGCTTTCCCTTCCAGGATGATATCTCCTGGATATGTTTTGTAGATCTTTCCTTTACTGATTTTTGCTTCGGTATTAGTTTACATATTAACAATGAAAGGATATTGAGTAAATGCACATGAGACAAAGTCTCTACAAATACATGATAAAAAACAAGCAATGGAACAGGTATGTATGATTAATGAATAGTTTATTTTTTACCATTCAAGTATTAAAAATTAAAAATTCCTATTGTATTCATTCAATACTACACTCACTTGAAAAGAGAATGGTTATAGTCATATCAGGTTTTTCTGTAATATATTAATAATCCAGGATTTTTCAATAGGAGACTATTAACATTTTTTAGCTCTGCAAATTTTAATTTGTCGATATGGCAATTCACAGTAACTTCGATATGGTGTTATTTATTACCACTAGGAAGAAGTTTCTGGTGGTGGACTGTTAGTTCCTGTGGGTATTTCTCAATGCATGGACAGTATTTCGGTGTTGACTCGAAACCGATATTTTTTGGAAAGATGCAATAACTAAACTATAGAAAATTTTTGCCTAAAACTATGGGATATCTTCCTTGTGCATAGATCTGTCCTGAGCTTATTTTGGCCTTTCGTTAATTTGTTTTTAAGGATTTGTTCTCTATCAGATTTTTTTAATTCTTTGTTTATGGTTTTCAAATGTTTTGATGTAATCTGCAATTTAGAGACATAATTTTCTAAATGGTCATGTCTAAATAGTCACATAATGCAGAAGCAAAATTCACATTAATATCGGTATTTTATTATTATTTATATTAATATTTTTTCTATTTATATAAGGAACTATAGCGTAAAACATTTCTTTCCCCTGTACAAATGGTTTTGTTTCCATACTTCTACATATATTCGTTGCCAATTTATTGATTTCAGTATATTACTACATATGCATGATGGTATCTTATATAACTGAATAAATTACACTGTTTTGATGTTCTGAAGTAGGAATCAATTAATGAAGTATGAAGAACAATCTGATCTTATATGCGTTTTATTTGTATTAAAAAAGATTGCGCATAGAAAAAAAATCTTATTTCATATAAGTACATGTTTTATTAAAAGAAGAGGATGGCATTTACAAAAAAATCGTAGTAATTTGTTTTCATCCCGTTCATTTGCGTATTCATTTTCACAGTATTTGTGTACATATTTTTTATTTATTAAAGTAGTGGTGTTTGTACATTATATGATTAACGGTGCTTAATTTCCTGCCCCTACTCATTTTTCAGATTTCCCGGTGGCAGTCAGTACGCATTGCCCCTAATGCCCCATCAACCTTATATTTTTTCATATTGATTTCCACTTTTAGATATATTTTAATTGATCAATTTGCTCTCCTTCTGATGTAGCCGAAACATTGCTCACTGGACAATTAACTTTATTTTATCTATCAATCATGTTAAATTTAACTTTTACTTATCTATCAATCAGTTTGTGTTGTAGTCAGGTACAAAAAATATTTTTCACAATCTTTGAATATATATTGTAATCTTGTGTCCAGGTAAAAAATCTTTGACAGTCGATGTATGTTACATAATTTTTATAACATATTTTTTAATATCAATTATCAGATCATGAGAGACGTTGAAAAAGCTAGTAGGTCTAGCGAAATATCTGTCATTTGATCAATTTATGTCTTTATTGCCTAAATTTTTCTTTAAAAAACTTCATTTAGATGCTGTTGTGTATCACTTTTGACGTATATATACGTGGAAGCACTTAATAGATTTCATAATGCAGCCAATTCAATACATCCTCGTATTCAAGTAGATTTAAGATATTCAAGCGAAAAACTGGAATTTCTGGACGTTTTGACAATAATCGAAAATGGAAAGCTTAAAACAGATTTATATACCAAACCAACAGATAAGCACCTATATCTCCATTCAAAATCATCACATCCAAACATATGAAAAGAGCAATACCGTACGGCTTAGCAATAAGGGTTAAACGCATATGTTCTGAAGAATCCGGATATCAAAAGCAGAAATCTGAAATTACAAAACAATTGTGTAATCGTGGATATACCAAAAAATCCGTGGAAAAGGAACTGAACAAAGTTGACAATTTAAGTAGAGAAGATCTTCTTAATTACAAAGCAGGCAAATCTAAAACCGACAGGGTACCTATAGTTCTGACATATTCTAAGGGATTGCCAAATGTCAGACAAATAATCAAAAACAAAATGTCAATCTTGCACAAGTCAGACAGGTTGAAAAACATTTTTACGCAACCGCCGATTTTGGCATATAGGCGCGACAAAAATCTGAAAGATATATTAGTTCATAAAAAGCATAATGCAACTTTCTTTTATTCACCGAATAAATGTGAACCATGTGGAAAAAATTGTGCGATATGTCCGTATGTACGAGACACTTCAACCTTCATGAATTATGAAGGAAAATCATTCAACATTAAAAACTTTATCAACTATACTACGGCTTATGTAGTATATGCAATATTTTGCAAGCAATGTAAAAAAATTATTTATGTCGGAGAAACTGGAGATACACTTTATCAAATGCATTTATTAAACTTTTTTTTTCATTGATAAGAAGAAATAAACCAGACCCGGTCGCACTCCATAAAAACTTTATCAACTGTACTACGGCTAATGTGGTATATGCAATATTTTGCAAGCAATGTAAAAAATTATTTATGTAGGAGAAACTGGAGATACACTTTATAAATGCATTTATTAAACTTTTCATTAATAAGAAGAAATAAACCAGACCCGGTCGCACTCCATTTTAATTCCGAAAATCATTCCGTCAAAGATTACGAAATTGTGGCACTGGAGAAAATATGTGGAAATGCATTTTATAGAGATACAATCGAAAAACTTTGGATCAACTGTTTACGAACTACCAAACCATATGGAATAAATACTAAAACATGACGCTCTCTTTCCCGGTACTTTACTAGTTGATCGTGACGTTGTACATTTATGACCATTTTAATTGGTCTATGCTACACAAATAAAGTCCGCTGAAGAAGGTCGGTTCACGACCGAAAGCTCCGGATATAATATTACAGATTTTGTTTATACTCCTAATTATGAGAGACTTTGCATATATATATATATATAACGTTTAAAAACAGCGACAAACTTGGAAATCTTATTTAATCCTCAGGATAAGCATGTAAATATGCTTATACAGGTCTTGAAAAATAAATTATATGTGTCTGAAGTCAAAGCCCAACTGAGTTAAAGTCTTAGGATGTGATATTATCGAGAACATCTTTCCACTGAGGAATTTGACCACTACAATTTGAGTGACACGCAACATTTCATTTGAATTTTCAAATGAACGGTTGCGTGTAACTCAGATTGTAGTGGTCAAATTCCTCAGTGGAGAGATGTTCTCGATAATATCACATCCTAATACTTTAACTCAGTTGGGCTTTGACTTCAGACGTATATTTATATATA